>JAVTVY010045244.1:0-20323 GCA_036873755.1 Hanleya hanleyi | reverse complement strand
CTCAGTGAGTTACTGCCGAATTATGTTGACGCATGTTGGCGTAGTCATCAGCTGAAAAGTATTGGCCTATAACGAAAGCATATTTTATCAGACAACTCGATGCTGTGTTTTTTGACACTTAGACAGTCTAGACTGGCCGACAGATCAAACTCGATTTCTCAACAACAAGGATAAGATCATGGTTATTGTACAAACATCAGCCGGTATTTACAGGGTACAGAATACAAGAATGTATAGCCACATCTGCTGGCCTATCGGGCTGCAATTATTCCAGTGCATGGCAAACTGTGCGTTTCCTCCCAGTTCACTGCAGTGTTCTGCGGACCAATGACGTCACTAAACTTGCCGTAATGGCGGCGCCCTTACCAGCCACATAATTTATCATTAACGGCTTCTTACTCGGTTGGAAAAAAATTGCAAAATTGAAATAAAAATCGTTTTGGACACTCCTGGAATTGTTCTTTCATTTGCAATAGACGTTTATCAAAGGTTGTCTATTCCTTTAAATGACGTCGACGTGACGTCATCACAGCGGCCATCTTCATTGTTTTAATTTTCTGTTAGATGTTGGCCAAGCAGTATATTGTGGTAAGATTCAGCCCCCTAGCTCAAGGTGTAAGAAAAATATTTAGGGGCCCCGAAATCATTCCCTCAGGCTTCAGCAGGTCCCACAAACCCAGGCCAGAAAGGGTTAATGGACGACGGCTGAATATTGAGTGACGGATTAGACGATTGTATTCACTAAAATATATATAGAATTAAAGAAAAATATAATCATAGTATACATAAACATGGACTAGGTTCCTACAAGAGAGAAGCGGTCAACAGTTTTCAATGCTGCCGGTAAGACATCATGATGTTTCAAAAACTATCACATCCATATCGCTGGTCAGTATTCCTAATCCATATGATTTTTCAATTCGTTATCTAGGAAATGACGTATCTCAGCCACGCTCTGATTATGACTGTTCATAAGAACGCCATGAGGATCTTGAAGTAAATGAGTTCATACGGCGCCTAACTCCGGGTTAAGCGGAATTGGACACAAGTTACGAAACATAACCCAATAGATCTTGCACGCTACAAAAACACTATCGATGTACATTCAATTTCTTTACTAAATGCTTACCACAGATATTACTATTTAGGTCTGGTATAAAAAGGGGACTGTCCGCCTCGTCGATATCCGGCAAAAGAGATTACTGTGAAAACGCATGTTGAAAGATAGGGGAAAACCTCGAATCCAAAGAGTAGGTATAGACTCCAAGCCAATGAAACAATAGCTCATTTTTAACCACCTGAATGTTCTATGGCTCTGTTCTGTAGGATACTTTGGCGTGAATTTGCGGCACATTCATGGATATATTTATTGATAGTCCAGAATTGTCCTCTCTCGTACCATATCATCGAGCAGAAATTGTTGTTGTTGTTGTTGTTTTCCCCAAGTTTCATATGCTCGGCTGTACATCAGCATGAAAAGGCTGAATAATAAACATAACCATTCCTGAGTACATTAGTATACTCATTGTTGTTCACTTCACCTTCAATGTCTTGCCGATATTGTGACAAAGAACAATAATATATCGATCACGTCAAACACTGCAGGGCTTGGTTTCCACGGGAATCCGAATCCCATAAGCACTCCAGCAAAATTAATTCACGGAATCCACCAGATTCTTGTAAACTTTTAGCAATTTGTATAGAAATGATAGCGTTTCATTCCCGTAGGTTTAGTTAGCGAGAATCTGCTTGGATTTCCATAAGAAAAACAAGGCTTTCACTGATTGCGTCCGAAACGAGGAAACGCTGCGTAAATATGGACAGAGGGCTTATTTTTGATATCCTTCTTGGCTACAACTAGATAACTAAGTTTGGTAGATGTACTAAGCTCGTTTCAGCAGATATACGAACGGACGTACATGGCGCCGACAACCCCGGGTCAGTAATAGGGTTCATGTTCCGATTGTCAGTGAGCAGTATCATTTTGTCAAAACTGGATAGTTTCAAAATAATTTAAAAAAATATGACATCATTGGTAGTATCTTAAAGTTATTCAGAAGAAATTCTGAGAATTTCTTTTGACAAAAGTAAGATCTCGTGCACTGAGAATTGACAAAACTGACAAACGTGTTTAACCGTATTTTGATTCAATATCGATTAGATATGCATACCATTGTAAGATGGTGTTCAAATATGCGATCTTCGGTTTTTAACAGAGAGATAAGAATAGCGTGCATGGTTTTACATAACATTACTGGAAAGGTATCTCAGAACAGTGAGAGTATGTTGCCTTGCAGAAACAATGTGATTCATGTAGATGAGTGAGTGAGTGAGTGAGTGAGTAGGATTTAACGTCGTTTTCAACATTTTTTCAGTCATATCACGACGGAGCCTACATGTGCCAGAACACGAGAGTGTCCACAGTTCCTATTATCCTGGGCACTGATCAGCCAAGCCAGTACAGCACCCGGTCACCCATCCAAGTATTGACCGAGCTCAACGCTGCTTAACTTCGGTGATCTGAAGAGAACCGGTGTGCCCAACGTGATGCACCGTACCTTCATGTAAATGAATTACAGAGTAGGGTATTTTATGAGGGAGGCATCCATAAAGTATGTATGTATAAACGTCAGTATCAGTACCTCTCAACGTGTATCACCCACTATGCTAAACCTAACCTAATGTACCTCAGACTGCATTGTTTGCTGAAAATTAAATATGTACAAGCATCCACGCCAATTAAGTTTTCATACCAAGTTGTCATTGTATTGTCGCATGAATTAATTTAAATACCGGTCATGGCAAGTCCTGTAGTCATGAACCAATGTCATGAATTTGCAGAACCCATGAATCAGTTTCTCTATATTATTCATGCCCATTAATTTGTTTGGGGGGTTTGCAGCATTTTCATGGATGTTGAAAACGCTTTCATGCCTAAAAATGCTCGACCAGTTATTGCATTGAAAATACCATAAATAATGTTTCATGCATGCGGAAAACTAGTGAATTTCAAAGGAAACATGTAATATAACGGCCAAACGATTTGCAAAGTCACATGGGATTTTCCAGGTAATTTTACTGGGCGTGTTCATGGTCTTATATCCATGAGGAAGGGGAGAAATATATCCACTTTATTGCATTGTTGTCCAATTTATCGACCTGATCGCTCCGGAAAACAAATGCAATACATCGAACTGCTTGTACCCTGATCACCACACAACTTTCCCTGTCACGACATCATTATGATAATTGATCCTGATAATAACATGCTTGTCATCAGGTTAGAAGATAATATACCACAGGGTGAAGCATACTTGAATTATGTGACCATTTGAACCATAGGCTAGCTTCCGAGTGTTCTTAACACTAAATCCCTATCCAACTAAGGACAATGAACCGAGACCGTCTTTGTCACTGGCAGAGATGGTCTAACAATAAGCATGCACTAACCGCATTTTTAATTAAGACAGTCAAGGGTTAGGCAGGTCCCCATATATTTATCCCTGCCAGGCCTGGGAGTCATTATGGCCCCCCTACAGAACTTTTTCCACTATCTCCGAACCGACAAACAAATTTAGAGCTGCGTCTCCGTGACTTTTTAGAGACCATTTGCATAACCCAACGAGCAGCGGATCATGGATAAATTCAAAATCGCGGCCACGTGGGGCACCAGAATAATGAAGTTTCCTTCATTTTTCTTCAAAATTCTACTTTTCTGAGTGGAAAAGTGGGCAAAACTATTTTGTTTCACATCAGGTTGTTATTTACTAATTTATCATGAAGCTTTTGTGAAGAAAACACATAAATTCAAAATTCAAAAATCTGGCCAAAAAAAATTGACCAAGAAATGCCATTTTAAAATGACGTAATTGTGGCGTTATCAAAGCGGCCAGGGCCCTCGGTGGCCGAGTGGTCTAAGGCGCTTCGCTGGTGACCGCTAGCCTCACACCGCTGATCCAGAACGGGTTCGAGCCCAGCTGGTCCATGTGTGAAAGTTTGTCAGTTACTTGCCGAAGGGCGGTGGTTCTCTCCGGGCACTCCGGCTTCCTCCACCAACCAAACTGACTGTCACCATATGAGTGAAACAAACTTGAGTGTGACATTAAGCCAAATTCCCTCCCCTCAAAGCGGCCATGTTGCATTTTTACAGTTTATGGTAAAGTTTGGCCGAAGGGTATATTATGGTAAGTTTCACTCGTCTTGTGTAAGTTCCAATATGTTTGTGTCATAACGTGTATTTGATGATGACAAAACTTCCTTCTCGAAGGTCGTGACCTATAACTTCAATTTCGGCCCGAAATTCAGGACATCCTCCCTAATTAGGTAATGAAATCCACAATATTCATGAAATAAGATGGTCATCACTCAACTGAGGTTAATTTGTCTTGAATTTCAGGCAGAAATATCTGTGAAAATGAATTATAGATCTGGGCCCTGCATTTTTCAGCAGGAATCACCAAATCGGTAGTAGGTTGTACATTCCATTCTTTATAGTTAAACATCGCAGCAAGATTTAAGATACAGAAGCTGTATCACGACTCAGAGAATTTGTAAAAGAATGTTTCCTCGTCTAATTGAAGCTGAAACTATTGCCTGTTGACTTTCCCAGCCATAGGCACACTGCCATGCAGATCATCATAGCTCCTCGCTCAGGAGGTTAATGAGCAAACAGCAGAGTATTCGGGTACATTCTGGTGCTCAACAGCAGTTGAACATGATTATTGCATTAAGTGTCGGTTGGATGGGATTGAATTTCGTTGGAGAACATATTGTATATCATGAAAGAAATTTAGCGTTTCTGTGGTATAGCAAATGATTTCCAGAATGTCACTAATTTTCTAAATGTCATGAAGAACATTAAAGTCGTATTGCGGATAATGGGTATCAAGATGTTCGGAAATCGACGAGAGTCACAATGATGGTCATGAAGAGAAGTCATAAATTAAGATTTACAGAACGCAAGGCGAGATTAACCCTATTTAACAAAGCACACTGTATACGATAAATTTCTTCGTACCAACAGGTGTTATTGCTGATAGGCTAATTTCAGTGATTCATTGCTGTGTTATTGCTGGCAATTCCAGTGCTATTGCTAGCATTCCAAATCTTCTGTCGTCACAGACAGATGTGTTCACGTTTATTTTCCTTTTGCGCTGTTGCCCCACGCTAATGCTACTAAGTACTGATAAGGCGACGATTTGGGGGAAAACATATACATATATTAAAGTACAGTGGTCTCAACTTCATGTATTTGTCATGTCGCTTCGATTTAGATCCAGCAAGCACAAACAGTTTCTCAAGGCAAAACAGGCGTTTCTTTGTTTATAGAAAAGATAACTATTTGGCCTCTAGTGTGAATCAGATGGCCGATGTACATTGTAAGTACGAAAATAGCTATGTCAGAAGAAGTATTGAAGTATCAGTAATATAAGCTGGCATTAAACGCAACATTAAGAGGTTTGTGGAAAACGATGCCGATGTACTGACAATAGGTCATATGACCCCACAGATTAATTCACTGACTGCATATTTCTGAAAATATCACAAGAACCAAAAGAGATCCCTGTGATGATTTGTATCCCGCCACGCTTTTATTGTAACTGTTCATGTGGACATATTGAATAACATGTCCACACGGCTCCTAGCACCGGCTTGAGCGGTAGATGCAAATATTTCAGACCGATTATGTATAATAGCCCTTCAAGTCATCTGGTGAACAAAATGATGAACCATGTGACCTTCGTAACATTACCGATCTTGATATTAAGGGAACGACAAAGGCTATTTCCATGAGAAATGACGGAAATATATCCTCTAGCTACAATTGGCGTACATTTTCATTTTCATCAAATATACAATAACTTTTATTTAATTACTGTTAAAATTGAGTTTATGATGGGGACGAGTTTTTGTCCATCGACTCGAATGAACGCGGGGCTGTTATTGAAAATATATATAGCTGAGATTAACGAAATGATTCGGTAGACTTAGGCGGACAAGTCCGCATAGAATGCTCTCAGAAAATGGACTGAACGAAATATCAACAGAACGTTGAAAATATTGACTCAAGAAACGTGGCATTATCAAATATCAATTACGAATTTTCCAATCAGCAGTCCGTCCTCCACTTATTAACCAGTCACGAGCCAGGACATGCTTATATGCTAATACTTAAATCGGTAACTTTTGCACACGGTCACCTAAAAAGTATGTTCCGGTATATCTACATGCTCAATTTACACCTCTTTACACGTTCTGTCCTTAGTGTGTAGCGCTAGCTTTGTCTGCATCAGCTGTTTCCAAATCTGAACTAAGAGTTAGATTAAAGTTTCAAAACAATATACACATTATTAAATATATATGTTAAATATCAGATTAAAGATATATTAATTAAGATGTATGAAGATAAATAAATAATAGTATCACATATTGCAAATATCGTTTCCTAAAGGAAAACACATTGCGTAACCTTATTGATACAAAAGAATATCGAAAGAGAATAATAAATTGTCCTCAAACATTTTGATAATACTTTTCAACAATCATTACGTTTTAAAGCAAATATTCCTTGAGCTTGTAATTAAGAGAAGATAAGTGGTGCATTAAACCTTAAGGGGAAGTAAATTCCGGATATGGGTACCTCTGTATTGGAAACTTCACTTCAAAAGTCGTGTCCTGTGCTATGTGACATAATAACTCTGGAATGTGCGTTCCTTACAGAATTAAATATCCAAGTATTCAGTTGCCAAGTGTGACTGAACGTTATGCAATAAAATGGCGTCGTTAAAGATAACTCTGGGTTTAAAAGGTTTAAGAGTTAAGAGATTCAAAATAGATTGGTTTTCGGTGTAACAAAGTCTGCATCTAAAATCGCACTCCCGATCTGTAGCTTGTTTGTTCTTGATATATACAAATTGCTAAATGTGAGATCAAAGATATATTAGGTAAGAAGTATTAAGATAAATAATAGTATGATATATTGAAAATATCACAGGTGATAGCATGTATAAATGAAACTATATTGTGTAACCGTATTGATACAAAAATATATCGAAAGAGTATAATAAGTTGCATTATAAATGTAGTTGCTCATAAAATATTGTTCATGAACCTTTCCATTTAAAAGCAAATATGCCTTGAGCTTGCATTTAAAAGAAGGCATTTAACCTCCAAGGGTGGTAAATTCCGGATTTGGGTGCATCTGTATAAGAAACGTCTCTTGAAAAGCTGTGTCCTGTGCTGAGGTATATATATAATGCGTTGCTAACAGTGGGCCTAATAACTGGAATGTACGGTCCTTACAAAATAAAAAGTGTTCAGGTATGCAGGCACCGGATCTAACAGAACCTTATACATTAAAATGGAATCGTTAACAATAACTCTGTTTAAATGGTAACATTTCAATAGATTTAAAATGTTCGATTTTCGAACTAAAAATATATGCGTCTAAAATCGTGCGGGCATTTCTATCCTTTAGCTTCACAAGTTTGCTCCTGAGCTGAACTTTCCCCATAACGAATAAAAATAATCTAAATGAGGCAGTAACACAGCACAATTCGCGAATCAATAGCTAAATTTCCTAAGTCTCCTCATCCTAATGATGCCAAGATTCAATTTTTCGCATAACATTATAAATGTGGTTTCTCCGGTTTAGGTCCTCGTCAATTTTGTTGCAAACTTTGAGAACTTTGTAGCAACTATTCCCTATCATTCCAGTATGTAAGTAATTTTACACATTTTGAACATAATGGAATGCAATCGCCTATCGGTATCTGATAGGTTTCATGGCTCATCGAGCAGGGCTGCTGAGAGTTATATGAAATGATGGATGTATGCCAAATTCGGACTTTCCGGAATCAATCGAAATTAACATTTATGAGGACTTAAATCTATCATTGAGATGGCAGACCAGAAAATTGATCGGAGACGGAATCGTGCTTGTTCTCCACCCGCCAATTCCAATATTGGATGGTACAATAGACGCCCAGACAGCAGTACTACATACGTTACTTTAGTGTTTCTATACTCACAGACACATTACCGGTCATGGTATTCATCGAACGAGAAATATGATTTCCATGTGAAATGAACCAAACGAATAACCTAGCTACAATTCTCGAAGATATTTATTTTCCATCAAATAGAAAAGAAAACTGTTATTTGATTACTGTTAAAATTGAGTTTATGATGGGAATGGCTATTTATTATTATTGAAAACATGAATAACTAGGATTACCTACAGAAGTCGATAGACCGGCAATCAACAGATTCATTCTGAAGTCATAATTACGCGCAATATGGAAGCACAATACTCACATTCAAGCAACCGATATTACCAGTACATGCATGTTCTATATTTGCGCTCCACTGTTAGAACTGACTTACCAATGTATAGAAAGTAAAATAACTGGTGCTCGCGATTGGTCTACTATATGAAAAGGTATCGATACCTTCGCCATGGAAAAATGTCAGTGGTGAATTTCACCAACAGCAATCTGATTTCAATGAAATACTTGCAATTTCAACATATCCCAAAAATAAGGGAGGTCTCTGGCGCTAACGTTTCGTAACTTATGTCTAATTTCGTTTAACCCGGGGCTAGGGGCCGTACGATCTGTACTTCAAGATACTCGTGGCGTTCATATGAAAATGCACAATCAAAGCGTGACCGAGATACGTCAGCCTCATCAGCAACTAATATCACATCGATTAAGAATACTGAATAGCGATACGGATTTGATATTTTTGGAACATGCCGGCATCATTGAAAATTGCTGACCGCTTCTCTCTTGCAAGAAACCAGCCAATGTTCATGTATACTTTGATAGTTTTCATTGCATTTGAAGCTAATACTGTTATATGAATCAGGCGTTTGCATTAAGGACGCGAAAATTCTTTAACTCTACCAGGGAGGGGGGGGGGGGTGCGTTATGGCTATGTTTTGGAAAGAAATGACATAAATAAAAATGTTTCCAGTTCGTGACAGATATATCCTAATTTACTACAGGCTGTCACTCAGTCGATTATTAATGTTTATTCCACTTCCACAGTGAGACTATCAGACTGATCCGACTGTGCCATATTTGTCAGTCGGAAATATATTTACACTAATTTTGTAGTGACTGTATGTCTGAAGGAAGGAAAAGAATGGATCGAGCGGAAGGATGGGAGAATATTTCCGTCTGCGATATTCAAATAAATGGCTAAATAACTGCGCTGGACACGATCCCGCTAAGTTCTTCCGCTGCTTCACGTTAATTGCTCCTGACCATTATTTGGTATATTACTATGTTTTATGTACAGTCCTCGTTTATCCCAAGCTATCATTTTGGCCTTCTTTCCTCCCAGTGATCGGCGCACATTAGAAGATACACTTCTCAAATAAAACTGTTGATTTCAGTATTGCCATAGTCCACCATGGTAGGAGATCCCTGCTCTGGTGGAAGACGATTTGTATCGAGAAAAGGCAACATATCGTCTACTTACCTTAGCTCATTTTTCGTAAATAGGACATAATCCAAACAGTGGAGCTTATACCCTACTGGGCAATGCCAATACTGAAAACAGGGTACAATCCCAAAGGGGATCTTATTAATAAAAAAGAGTAAATATGGTCAACTAGATAATAATATGTATTTGCTATCTTACGCTGCGGTGTTTACCGAAACACCTTCAACAGAGATTAAACATAAACCTTCAGTGGCGATTAAAGAAAGCTTAATCTCTGTTGAAATTGTTTGATCAACACCGCCACGTAAGATCGTAAATACATGGTATCGTCCAGTTGACCGGTTTTATTCTTTTTCATATTTATTATCGCCCGGATAACTCAAATTATTTCCTCCTATAAGGAATATTTTACCATACCATGCCAATACTGAAAACAGGACAAAATTCCAACAAGGAATCATATACCCCACTGAAAATAAATTCCAACAACGGATCTCATACCATACCTTTCTCTCAATGGCAGAGTACGTAACCTCCAAAAGTGTCGGTGTAACTCCCTCTATGCACTGGTGGAAATACGCGGCGCGCATGCGCATTCAGTCCCTATTGATTTTGATCGACACCGGAAGCATGTAGCTGCATACAAGAGATATGGAGAATACGTCCAGTATATTTTACAGAAGATTGACTAAAATAGATACTTAACTATTTGACAAGAGCAGAGAGTCCAACCTGTAGCAGTGACATCATAAGCCCACTTTGCTACATTTAGATACTGGCGATTATGATTCTTTCATACTTTCAAACTATACTCTCTCAATTATATACAAGACGTCGATAATCATTACATCTTGCAGTTGCCACTAAAAAATAATGAGGATAGTAAAGCCCGGAAGCTTATGAAAATGCACACCGTTTTATGGAATCATCTTATTATTTTTCTGTACAAGCGTCTAGTCCGTCATTCATTCTACAAGCATTTTACAACTTTCTGCAAATCTACAATCGAGTTTATCTGTGATGAAGCACGTTTATCAAGAGTCCTAACCCACAAGCCTGCCTTTGCAACGAAGGTTAAACAATGGCACACACGGCATCTTCTGGTCCAAGCCGAGGGAGTTTTTCAATTATGAAAGCAATCAGGCTGGCATCATTTAAAACTGTTCATCGCTTCTCTCTTGCTATATAATGTATATGCATATTTTATTTTATGCGTGGTATATGAATTTTTGTTGGATTCGCCTTGAAATTAGGATATTTCGATTATGGACTCGGATGTTGTTGATGGACGACGACTGCCCCCTGTTAGAAAGATAAAACATTGATATTTCACTTGGAGAAGGGGGAAATGGAAAATGTCATAATTTTTCTATCTTCTCGAATAAGTGAATGTGTTTGGAAGGTAAACTTCATCAGTTGGACAACTTCTTTACTGACATTACATTAATTGCTTTTGAGTCAATCCTGGTGAAATGTTCGAGCATCATAGTTCCAAATTTTATCACAAAGTTGAATATTCCAAAATTCAGTTTTGTCATCAATGCATTATCCGTTTTATCACATTGAAACCGCAGGATAGTAAATGTACTATCTCAAACTGATTTGTGCCTTCTAACAACACCATTATAATGACTGATTCTCATATTGACATACTTATCATGACCTGATATGATCAAATACACTAATATTAACCTTGTTAACAGGCATCATACCAGAAGAGACAAGCTATTGAGTGGTCTGAACACAACGTCGATAACTGTGAAATAATGAGACGTAAAATGCAGTCCGGATAAGAATTATGGATAGACAAATCATCACTAATTAGGATCTATGTGCCAGAGGATTTACTCACGCCAGTAAAGAGCTAATATGTAATTGCTTCAATGTCTGACCCGTAGAAAGTGCTAGTATAGCATTCTAAGCCAAGAATCTGTGGAACATTTGCATCCGACAGAAACTGAAAATATACATTTTGATGGTGTGTATTTCCTCATTTAATCGAGGGGGGGGGGATAATTACTTAATGGTTTCACGAGAAAGCTTGACATTCCGGCCATTTCTAAGCTAGAAATCCTTAAATATTGCTGGATGTAGTTTTTTCAATCATTCCGCAGCATGGCCTAACGGAATAAGATATACAATCCGTAAGACAGCCTGTTCAGAAAAAAAAACTTGTTAGAAATTCTATTCAGTTATCCAATATGTCACTGGACCTGGTTAGTGAAACGGAATGAAAGTCAACGAGTATAGAATCATAGAAACCATGGCCTCTCGTTAAAACCTAACGACCAGGATAATCGCCGACGCGTTCCCACAGAATCGATACCGTAGGTCCTCTTCCGTGAGCTTAATGAGCAAACAGCAGAGTATTCATGTACATTCTGGTGCTCAATACTAATCCAAGGATTTAACAGTTGAACATGATTATGTCATTAAGTGTGTATTGGATGGGACTGAACTTCGTAGGAGAACATACTGTATATCGTGAAAGGAAATTAGTGTTTTTGTGGTATAGCAACTGATCCCCAGAATGTCACTGATATTCTGAATGTTACAAAGAACATGAAAGTCGTATTGCAGGTAATGGGTTTAACCAAAGATACATTTGTTTTCGAAGATCGACGCTCCAATGATGCTGGTCAACAGAAATTATCAATTAAAGTTTATAGAACTCAAGGCCAGAATAAACCTGCTTAATAAATCTGAACACATTTTCCAGAATACGATAAATTTCTCTTTACTAAATGGTTTGAGTGCTGATAATCCATAGCCCCACGCTACTGCTGGTACTTTTAAGACGACACTTTGAGGAAAACACATACATATATAAGTGCAATCGTCGCATTCTTTATTGACAATAACACAAGGTTAAAACCGGTACTTTACAACTCAATGCAAATATTGTCAAAAAGCTAACCGATCTCTCAAACTATTACCCAGACTTATATAATAAAACTGACAAAGTAAGCCGTACCCACAATTCCTAGTACAAGCTTCAGACCCGACAACAAATGCCCAGGTGTTACCGAACTATAATGCAATGTTCGGTGTACCATCATATGGGGAAAATAAACAGTACGTTTATTTAATATGGTTTTGGATTATCCAAATACCAAGTGTTGTTTCGTGTATTTTTGGGTGTAAGTCAGTATTAAGCCAGCGTGTACACTCTTCAGGAGACTCACGCAGTGTTGATTTATTTTATAAATCAGTCAAAAGAGCTAGATGTGCGCTAGACTTTCGATTTTCCAAGGATTCCTCCCAAGTTAAGGGAGAAAGTATACTGTTGGAATTTTCCTATTAATATAATAGGTATCTGAAACAACTAGGGCTGAGCGCCGCATTGATATTCAGTCCATATACGCTATTACGTACACGTTCCACAGTTGAATCGATATCGACATTGTCGATTTCGACATAATACCGTCGTATAGTTGTCTATACGTTTCATTTATATAGGACGGTCGTATTGTTTTTATCGGCCCGTGACACCACAATATCATCGTGGTTTTTCCGTTTATCCAGAGCTTGTCTCTCAGTTGAGAGATTAGCCATTGGTCTCCACTCTTCTGTAACTTAGACAGCATGAGTTTGGTAGCGAACAGATAGTATTCTATATCTATATCCGCTATGGGTGGAATGAATTCCGATTTCTTCCTAAACAAGTCGTGTTTAGGTAAGATGTAGGCCTCATGGAGGAATAGTGCGTATAGCCTGGCGCTCTTTCCAGAGAGCTCAAGTCATACACCAGTGTATTACTGGTTATGACGGAAGAGGGAGCATAATTCAGTCCCTTTGATAGCAATAATATATTATATTACCGCCAGTGAGCCTGACATTAGACAGATATCTAATGTACTGTTTCGCATTCTTAATGCTTTGGCTTTTTAAGTTCTGGTTTTTGTCTGCCAAGTGTTTATAAACACATTTTATGCAGCGTTTGGCTTTCGCCCTGGACGAAAATCTGTTCAGCATTTTAGCTTGATACAGTTTTCTGGTTACCGGTCAACTTCGGACACGTGTAGCCTCCAGTCTGAGTCTCTTCACCCAGTACCAGTCTTAAGAAACAAGCCTCCTATATATCATAGGCTCATGAAGCGGGAGCTCACCGGTCGTTGATCAATTTCATTGGTCAACAGAGGCGTAAGTGGCCGTCAGTTCAGTGGACCCATTATTCGGTAGGATACGCCCACTGTCTGCTCGACACTAAATGGCAGCAGTGTACAACAAAGGGAATACATTCCTCCATAATATATATATTTATGTGGAAGTGCAGAGAATATAATATATATTATTTTATTATAATATACAGTAATATCCAGGAGACCGGTATGGTCCAAGAAAGACAGCCCAATATTATTTATATATATAGGTTTCTCATTCTTGTAATGTAACGAGAGTTATCCATACCGATTTCATCAGCGTAGAAAATAACCTCTCAGTTCAAGTGTCAACGGTCTGTTCTTAGACAGTATTAATAGCCCCACCGATACCAAGATCGGGCTGTGTACACAGCTGTGGGTATACAAAGACCAGATTTTACGTCTGGAAATACGACTTGTCAGTGGTATCTGGTGTAACAATCTGTGGAGATTGTGGAATGGATAAACACAGGACATACTCTTGTATGCAGTGTGTTATAGATAATCATATATTAATGAAAATCACTCAAGCCACAAAAATGGCTGACTGGTATAGCGATTCACATATTTTAATGTGAATACACTCTAGCGGTAAACACGCATCGCGCGTAAACCGCATGGCATTTGTATGCGATAGGTCTGAAACTGTTTAGTATCAGGAGAAAGTAGGGATCGAGACAGACGGATCTGACCGATTCACACGTTAATGTCAGAGGGCAATTGCCCGAAAGCCAAATATAATAAAACTGACAAAGTAAGCCGTACCCACAATTCCTAGTACAAGCTTCAGACTCGACAACAAATGCCCAGGTGTTACCGAACTATAATACAATGTTCGGTGTACCATCATATGGGGAAAATAAACAGTACGTTTATTTAATATAGTTTTGGATTATCCAAATACCAAGTGTTGTTTCGTGTATTTTTGGCTGTAAGTCAGTATTAAGCCAGCGTGTACACTCTTCAGGAGACTCACGCAGTGTTGATTTATTTTATAAATCAGTCAAAAGAGCTAGATGTGCGCTAGACTTTCGATTTTCCAAGGATTCCTCCCAAGTTAAGGGAGAAAGTATACTGTTGGAAATTTCCTATTAATATAATAGGTATCTGAAACAACTAGGGCTGAGCGCCGCATTGATATTCAGTCCATATACGCTATTACGTACACGTTCCACAGTTGAATCGATATCGACATTGTCGATTTCGACATAATACCGTCGTATAGTTGTCTATACGTTTCATTTATATAGGACGGTCGTATTGTTTTTATCGGCCCGTGACACCACAATATCATCGTGGTTTTTCCGTTTATCCAGAGCTTGTCTCTCAGTTGAGAGATTAGCCATTGGTCTCCACTCTTCTGTAACTTAGACAGCATGAGTTTGGTAGCGAACAGATAGTATTCTATATCTATATCCGCTACGGGTGGAATGAATTCCGATTTCTTCCTAAACAAGTCGTGTTTAGGTAAGATGTAGGCCTCATGGAGGAATAGTGCGTATAGCCTGGCGCTCTTTCCAGAGAGCTCAAGTCATACACCAGTGTATTACTGGTTATGACGGAAGAGGGAGCATAATTCAGTCCCTTTGATAGCAATAATATATTATATTACCGCCAGTGAGCCTGACATTAGACAGATATCTAATGTACTGTTTCGCATTCTTAATGCTTTGGCTTTTTAAGTTCTGGTTTTTGTCTGCCAAGTGTTTATAAACACATTTTATGCAGCGTTTGGCTTTCGCCCTGGACGAAAATCTGTTCAGCATTTTAGCTTGATACAGTTTTCTGGTTACCGGTCAACTTCGGACACGTGTAGCCTCCAGTCTGAGTCTCTTCACCCAGTACCAGTCTTAAGAAACAAGCCTCCTATATATCATAGGCTCATGAAGCGGGAGCTCACCGGTCGTTGATCAATTTCATTGGTCAACAGAGGCGTAAGTGGCCGTCAGTTCAGTGGACCCATTATTCGGTAGGATACGCCCACTGTCTGCTCGACACTAAATGGCAGCAGTGTACAACAAAGGGAATACATTCCTCCATAATATATTATTTATGTGGAAGTGCAGAGAATATAATATATATTATTTTATTATAATATACAGTAATATCCAGGAGACCGGTATGGTCCAAGAAAGACAGCCCAATATTATTTATATATATAGGTTTCTCATTCTTGTAATGTAACGAGAGTTATCCATACCGATTTCATCAGCGTAGAAAATAACCTCTCAGTTCAAGTGTCAACGGTCTGTTCTTAGACAGTATTAATAGCCCCACCGATACCAAGATCGGGCTGTGTACACAGCTGTGGGTATACAAAGACCAGATTTTACGTCTGGAAATACGACTTGTCAGTGGTATCTGGTGTAACAATCTGTGGAGATTGTGGAATGGATAAACACAGGACATACTCTTGTATGCAGTGTGTTATAGATAATCATATATTAATGAAAATCACTCAAGCCACAAAAATGGCTGACTGGTATAGCGATTCACATATTTTAATGTGAATACACTCTAGCGGTAAACACGCATCGCGCGTAAACCGCATGGCATTTGTATGCGATAGGTCTGAAACTGTTTAGTATCAGGAGAAAGTAGGGATCGAGACAGACGGATCTGACCGATTCACACGTTAATGTCAGAGGGCAATTGCCCGAAAGCCAAATATAATAAAACTGACAAAGTAAGCCGTACCCACAATTCCTAGTACAAGCTTCAGACTCGACAACAAATGCCCAGGTGTTACCGAACTATAATACAATGTTCGGTGTACCATCATATGGGGAAAATAAACAGTACGTTTATTTAATATAGTTTTGGATTATCCAAATACCAAGTGTTGTTTCGTGTATTTTTGGCTGTAAGTCAGTATTAAGCCAGCGTGTACACTCTTCAGGAGACTCACGCAGTGTTGATTTATTTTATAAATCAGTCAAAAGAGCTAGATGTGCGCTAGACTTTCGATTTTCCAAGGATTCCTCCCAAGTTAAGGGAGAAAGTATACTGTTGGAATTTTCCTATTAATATAATAGGTATCTGAAACAACTAGGGCTGAGCGCCGCATTGATATTCAGTCCATATACGCTATTACGTACACGTTCCACAGTTGAATCGATATCGACATTGTCGATTTCGACATAATACCGTCGTATAGTTGTCTATACGTTTCATTTATATAGGACGGTCGTATTGTTTTTATCGGCCCGTGACACCACAATATCATCGTGGTTTTTCCGTTTATCCAGAGCTTGTCTCTCAGTTGAGAGATTAGCCATTGGTCTCCACTCTTCTGTAACTTAGACAGCATGAGTTTGGTAGCGAACAGATAGTATTCTATATCTATATCCGCTATGGGTGGAATGAATTCCGATTTCTTCCTAAACAAGTCGTGTTTAGGTAAGATGTAGGCCTCATGGAGGAATAGTGCGTATAGCCTGGCGCTCTTTCCAGAGAGCTCAAGTCATACACCAGTGTATTACTGGTTATGACGGAAGAGGGAGCATAATTCAGTCCCTTTGATAGCAATAATATATTATATTACCGCCAGTGAGCCTGACATTAGACAGATATCTAATGTACTGTTTCGCATTCTTAATGCTTTGGCTTTTTAAGTTCTGGTTTTTGTCTGCCAAGTGTTTATAAACACATTTTATGCAGCGTTTGGCTTTCGCCCTGGACGAAAATCTGTTCAGCATTTTAGCTTGATACAGTTTTCTGGTTACCGGTCAACTTCGGACACGTGTAGCCTCCAGTCTGAGTCTCTTCACCCAGTACCAGTCTTAAGAAACAAGCCTCCTATATATCATAGGCTCATGAAGCGGGAGCTCACCGGTCGTTGATCAATTTCATTGGTCAACAGAGGCGTAAGTGGCCGTCAGTTCAGTGGACCCATTATTCGGTAGGATACGCCCACTGTCTGCTCGACACTAAATGGCAGCAGTGTACAACAAAGGGAATACATTCCTCCATAATATATATATTTATGTGGAAGTGCAGAGAATATAATATATATTATTTTATTATAATATACAGTAATATCCAGGAGACCGGTATGGTCCAAGAAAGACAGCCCAATATTATTTATATATATAGGTTTCTCATTCTTGTAATGTAACGAGAGTTATCCATACCGATTTCATCAGCGTAGAAAATAACCTCTCAGTTCAAGTGTCAACGGTCTGTTCTTAGACAGTATTAATAGCCCCACCGATACCAAGATCGGGCTGTGTACACAGCTGTGGGTATACAAAGACCAGATTTTACGTCTGGAAATACGACTTGTCAGTGGTATCTGGTGTAACAATCTGTGGAGATTGTGGAATGGATAAACACAGGACATACTCTTGTATGCAGTGTGTTATAGATAATCATATATTAATGAAAATCACTCAAGCCACAAAAATGGCTGACTGGTATAGCGATTCACATATTTTAATGTGAATACACTCTAGCGGTAAACACGCATCGCGCGTAAACCGCATGGCATTTGTATGCGATAGGTCTGAAACTGTTTAGTATCAGGAGAAAGTAGGGATCGAGACAGACGGATCTGACCGATTCACACGTTAATGTCAGAGGGCAATTGCCCGAAAGCCAAATATAATAAAACTGACAAAGTAAGCCGTACCCACAATTCCTAGTACAAGCTTCAGACTCTATAATAATTTAAACTATCCGGTAAGCCACACCTGTACATTAATGGTTGTAGCTCAGACTCCATAATAATTTAAACTATCCGGTAAGCCACACCTGTACATTAATGGTTGTAGCTCAGACTCCATAATAATTTAAACTATCCGGTAAGCCACACCTGTACATTAATGGTTGTAGCTCAGACTCCATAATAATATAAACTATCCGGTAAGCCACACCTGTACATTAATGGTTGTAGCTCAGACTCCAAATATAATAAAACTGACAAAGTAAGCCGTACCCACAATTCCTAGTACAAGCTTCAGACTCGACAACAAATGCCCAGGTGTTACCGAACTATAATGCAATGTTCGGTGTACCATCATATGGGGAAAATAAACAGTACGTTTATTTAATATGGTTTTGGATTATCCAAATACCAAGTGTTGTTTCGTGTATTTTTGGCTGTAAGTCAGTATTAAGCCAGCGTGTACACTCTTCAGGAGACTCACGCAGTGTTGATTTATTTTATAAATCAGTCAAAAGAGCTAGATGTGCGCTAGACTTTCGATTTTCCAAGGATTCCTCCCAAGTTAAGGGAGAAAGTATACTGTTGGAATTTTCCTATTAATATAATAGGTATCTGAAACAACTAGGGCTGAGCGCCGCATTGATATTCAGTCCATATACGCTATTACGTACACGTACCACAGTTGAATCGATATCGACATTGTCGATTTCGACATAATACCGTCGTATAGTTGTCTATACGTTTCATTTATATAGGACGGTCGTATTGTTTTTATCGGCCCGTGACACCACAATATCATCGTGGTTTTTCCGTTTATCCAGAGCTTGTCTCTCAGTTGAGAGATTAGCCATTGGTCTCCACTCTTCTGTAACTTAGACAGCATGAGTTTGGTAGCGAACAGATAGTATTCTATATCTATATCCGCTATGGGTGGAATGAATTCCGATTTCTTCCAAAACAAGTCGTGTTTAGGTAAGATGTAGGCCTCATGGAGGAATAGTGCGTATAGCCTGGCGCTCTTTCCAGAGAGCTCAAGTCCTACACCAGTGTATTACTGGTTATGACGGGAGAGGGAGCATAATTCAGTCCCTTTGATAGCAATAATATATTATATTATATTACCGCCAGTGAGCCTGACATTAGACAGATATCTAATGTACTGTTTCGCATTCTTAATGCTTTGGCTTTTTAAGTTCTGGTTTTTGTCTGCCAAGTGTTAAACACATTTTATGCAGCGTTTGGCTTTCGCCCTGGACGAAAATCTGTTCAGCATTTTAGCTTGATACAGTTTTCTGGTTACCGGTCAACTTCGGACACGTGTAGCCTCCAGTCTGAGTCTCTTCACCCAGTACCAGTCTTAAGAAACAAGCCTCCTATATATCATAGGCTCATGAAGCGGGAGCTCACCGGTCGTTGATCAATTTCATTGGTCAACAGAGGCGTAAGTGGCCGTCAGTTCAGTGGACCCATTATTCGGTAGGATACGCCCACTGTCTGCTCGACACTAAATGGCAGCAGTGTACAACAAAGGGAATACATTCCTCCATAATATATTATTTATGTGGAAGTGCAGAGAATATAATATATATTATTTTATTATAATATACAGTAATATCCAGGAGACCGGTATGGTCCAAGAAAGACAGCCCAATATTATTTATATATATAGGTTTCTCATTCTTGTAATGTAACGAGAGTTATCCATACCGATTTCATCAGCGTAGAAAATAACCTCTCAGTTCAAGTGTCAACGGTCTGTTCTTAGACAGTATTAATAGCCCCACCGATACCAAGATCGGGCTGTGTACACAGCTGTGGGTATACAAAGACCAGATTTTACGTCTGGAAATACGACTTGTCAGTGGTATCTGGTGTAACAATCTGTGGAGATTGTGGAATGGATAAACACAGGACATACTCTTGTATGCAGTGTGTTATAGATAATCATATATTAATGAAAATCACTCAAGCCACAAAAATGGCTGACTGGTATAGCGATTCACATATTTTAATGTGAATACACTCTAGCGGAAAACACGCATCGCGCGTAAACCGCATGGCATTT
>JAVTVY010045243.1:0-21284 GCA_036873755.1 Hanleya hanleyi | reverse complement strand
CACAAATACGACGCCTCAAACTTTGATGATTAATTATCTGTGATAATTTTCGTGCATCCATATGCTCACTTCCCCACCTGGTTCCACGGCTAAGATTTCACGCGGTAAAAAATCTGTGTTAATTTCTGAGACTACTACATTTGTCTTCACGTTTGGCACGTGTCAGGTTCTTTTAAAGAGTCTCTAGTTGTATCTCATTCATGGTTTTATTTTAGTTGTTCATGTGGATATCTTGAAAGGCCTGATCACACGGCCCTAATATCGACTTGAGCGATATTATATACAAATATTGAAGAACGATGATGTAATAGCCATACCAAGTCATCTGGGGAAAAGAGTGACCGTTAGAAACAACACTGTTTCTCCTTGCTCTACAGTATATGTATTTGTAATAGTGAGATCGGTCCAATGTTGAGATTACACGTGTCACGTTTCCATAGGAAAAAATTCCACTGGATACACTGACAGCAAGATTGGGTCGAAATTTACCAGATCTTTTGGGGTATAGACGTCACGAACCCAAACTGAGTTTGACCCAGACATTTAGGGTCGTTTTGATCCAACTATTGGATACCTCACATCTATAGCCAATCAATTCGCCAACATAAAGGAGAAATATAGGAATTTCCTTAATAAACTATAGAAATATATAGGATATAAAGGAGTGTAACACAGATCACTACTACATTTTATGTTCCTAACTTGGTAGTTTTCTGATGTTTAATCAAATTATTTCATCGAATGGAGTCATAGTGGCGGTGATTGAGGATACACATTCTGCTGCTTGGTTCAACAAAATAAAAATCTGAAATGTATTTTCTTGTGCCAATTTGTTTCATTTTAGAGCAATTGTGAAAGTTTTCATAAGAAAAAAATCAAAATATAGGAAGTTTTCTGTAAAATATAGGAAACCATAGGAATGACTCAAAAATATAGGAAAATATAGGAAGTATAAGAGGCACTTACAGGCCTACCAATCCTTCTGACAATGTACAATCATTTAATGTACTTGGCCACTGGGGCAAAGATGGACAAAAAAAAATCTTCGATCTTTCCTGGCGAAAAACAATTTCGTCCTCATATAATACCGAGCGGATTTCTGACCCAAAACGATCAATTAGTAATGCAGCGTACAAAGAATTTAGGAAATCATAGGTAGATATGACAACAGAATATGTAGCGGCGTCTGGGGGCAAACAGGGGGTATGTCATATGCGTTATTGGGCCATCGACGAACCATTCTTCGATACAAATCCCATAGTAAGTAAGGACATGGCTTGGTGCAATGTATGATGTACTAAAATCTCGAAAGAGAATCACAAATACGACGCCTCAAATTTTGATGAACAATTGTCTGTGAAAAAAAATAGATTGCGTCATTGCTTGAACCATACCAGATTTAGGCGACTACCAAACTGTCTAACCTACCTCTGAACGGGCAAATAAATAAAGCGACTTCGTAGCTCATATTAAATGCATTTTTGGGTCTATTTGCAAACCCATCCTAGCAGCAGATAATGGATGTATTCCAAATAGTGGTTATTAGGGAATGCAATATGCAGGTAAAATGACCAACATCGCCATTCGCCAAAATGGTTGTTTCTTGAATCCGACAAACTGAGAGAACGGGTCACCCAATAGACGCGCACGTTTCCGGTTTGAACTCTCCTAAATCGCTACTTGGTTCTATCAGTCTGAAAACTGCTACCTTGAAGACTTCAGTTCGCTGTCAGTCCGCAAATTCTGCCAAACTGTACTTCCATATTTGGCTGCTGAAGGCATCATGCGACTGACCAATCGCAATTAAAGTCGGTTTCAGAATAGGCGAGCCATCAGGTATGTGAACTGGATAAGATGGACAGTGAGCTTGTTTCTTGAATCGGCCGGCAAAGGTGCAAAAGTACACAGGTTTAATAATTGGACGACGGGAATATATGGAACGACACTTCTAGAATATGCCGTTTATTTCTCGTTTAACCCGAAGTACGTTTGGCACCACGGTGTGTATATATATGCATGGGGTTGTACATGAGACCCTATATTTAGACAACTCACCCTAAATCCATCTACCACCATCCCCAAACTCATTTTATGGGGACCTGTGACTAGCAGGAAAACCGACATCCAAAGAGGAAGTGACTACATAGAACACATTTGTTACAAATGTGAGGCCATGATTGTAAACATGTTTGTTTGCGGTAACAAGACCTCCAACTAAAACTTGGATCGGTAGATAGAGAAGTATTTATTTTTATTCGTGGTGGGGTAACGAACCAAAAATAAAACGTTAATTTTGTGAGAACTACACATCAAAAAGATATGATATTTTGATGTGTAGTCAGTCACCAATGGATAGGCGGACAGACAGATGGCATGGACAATTCAGTTCCATTCGAGGCATCATTACGTATTATCTTTAAAGTCCAAATATTCTTTCAAAATACATCAGAAGACACCATTTTACTTAAATTAAATATAAACATTTCCCAGATGGGAAGTGTCATATAGCAGTCATGTAGAAGTTCCACTTCAAAAACCTTTCTATTTTTTCAGCAGTTTTAACTATGATGTCAAAATGCAATGGTATGTGCCATTTCATATCTAGAGTTCAAACAAGTTTTGGGATCTCCATACACAACTAGAGCCTATAGGCTTTGGCATGTAATCTATGACTGGGTCAACTTATCGTTTCAATAAAACATTGTTTATAAGTAGATTCGATTACTAATCAATTATTTTTAGGATGAGGCTTTCTTGGTGAAGCACAGAAAATAGTACTGGGTGGGTCGACCCCGTGGGGGTTCGAACCTGTGCTCTCAAAATTTGGCACCAAAGTGCCAGCAGTAAATGCAAGCGCCCTTTACCACTCGGCCACCTCAGCTCTTGTTTTTGCAGCTGCATTTAGACCTATATTGCACGACAATAGCGTGAAGAACAGATGTATTTAGTCTCGAGGCCCCATAAGAATTTACTTATATTATTATTTTCAATCTTTTCCCACGGGTTAGAACAGCAGCATGTTAGTCCTTGGTTCTTCAACCTGAGCCAGTGAGCGCGTCATGGGGCTTTGTATACATTCCACTCGAAAGTATGTCACTCGGTCACGGGATTGTGGAGCTGTGTATCAATGAAGGGTGGTCAGTGAAGATTTTGTGACAAAAGGCATTTTTGTCGCCACTGATTGATCTGAACTGAAATTTTTCGTATGGCATAGCTAATTTCTAAATTACCCCTGTTATGTCAGCAGGGGTCCAACATACAGACATAACAGCCATAAGTTTTAAGGCTAATGAAATTTAATACAAGACTCCACAGTCTCGCCATATTAGGTAAACTGGGTCGTATCCAGAGCGAGGCTCTGGGTCAGTGGAACGTAAACACTGGCGAGAAAGCGCGTGGCCCAGGGTAATAGGCATAAATACACGACTCCGCAGTCTCGTCATATTAGGTAAACTGGTTCATATCCAGAGCGCGGCTCTGGGTCAGTGGAACGTAAACACTGGCGAGAAAGCACGTGGCCCAGGCTAATCAAACCTGCCGAAAGGTGCAATTAATAGCTCAAGTAAAGGAAAAGGCAAGGGTAAACGCAAACTTCTGGAGGACCCCGAAGACGGTCATAACCTGGATGACATGTCTCATGAAAAAGGTGATGGTACGATAAGGCGGGATTTTGGCCTATACCTGGTGCGGTTGAAATCGAAAATATAAAATGTCCCAAAAATACTTATGTTTTAATGTAACGGCAAGAGAAAGTATAAGTACACAATATGTGAAAGTTTTAGTGCGATGGCGTAATGATTATAGTTATCACATGAAACTGAAAGCTACAGTTTGTGCTATTTCGTGAAAAAGGGTCTAAATCGAGTCATTTAGACACGCATTTGGACGCGAAGGACCTCTTGGACCAAAACGCCATTTAACCTGGTGTTGTGTAGTAATATTATATCTCCACTGCTGGAAGATCTTTTTGGTCCAAGGAGTCCTTCATACTAAACAAATGAAAAGCTATGATTCATAACGTAAGTAGATTAAAGTGACAAAATAGCCTGTTACAGTTGTTCGTATGTCGTGGTGTAGTGGATACGCACGCTGGATCACAATCGCCTCGAAATTTTCTTTTATCGAGTTCGAATCCCAGGAGGGCAACATGTGTGACGTCGACAAGTTATTTCAATCTTTCTCATTTTTGTAAGAAGAAATTGCATTCAGTATATCCTAAATAAAATTTAAGTATATCATTATGAACCAGTTAAAAGTAAAATAAATATTGTTTACCGATGACAAGATACCGTGTGGACATTACGGGCTAATCAAACATTTAAATCGAACGATCAGAGGCTAGCTGTTACAAAGGCAATATATTCGACTAAATTGTGCATTTATTCTTCAATATGTGCATATAAAATCTACTGCAACGTGGTGAAATAATAACGCCTTGGTATCGAAAATATGTGAAGCTATCACGGTTCACCGTAACATTCAATCCGTTGATTGACCGTTGCCGCCGACGACGAGTTGTACATTACATGTGATTGACAGATGGAGAGAAGAAATGTACATTCCTAGGAGTCGGCTGGCTGTGGGCAAAAACCCCGCCTTACAATACCATCTCCTTTACTTTATGGTCGCCGCTGGCACTCAAAAATTACCTCAAAATTCGAGGGAAGTATGCAGACGGCTCGTTTGATGAGTTGGTGGCAAGGCAAGTATAAATATAACCAGATGTAGCTGTTATCCTAAGGGATAACTGAGAGCTTTTTTCCCGCAAGAGAGAAGCGGTCCACAGTTTTCAATGATGCCGGCAAGACATCATGATGTTCCAAAAATATCAAATCCGTATCGCTGATCGGTATTCTTAATCCATAATATTCATTGTAAAGTCGTCATCTAAAAAATGAAGTATCTCAGTCACGCTTTGATTGTGACTGTTCATATGAGTACCATGAGGATCTTGAAGTGCATGGGTTCATACGGCCCCTAGCCCCGGGTTGAGCGGAATTAGACACAAGTTACGAAGCGTAGCGCCATAGATCTTGCACGCTACGTTCGTATTTTGCTATCAGCATGCGATATGTATCTTCAAATTTGAGAAACTTTGAGTGGAGGCGCTTGGTGGAATAGCCCTGTTTTATAAGTTTCTGCAACAATGTTTTGTGACGTTGGTTAAAATCATCACATTTAACACAGGATCTAGCAAATGCTACTAAGCGAGATATGTATACGCCATATGCAGGTCCCACTGCTTACTCAGTGCTATTCACCAAGGATCAGTGGAAATGCAGGTCCCACTGGAATATTACTATCCAAAAAGGGATAGTTTACGATGTCGAAATTGTAATCATCTTTTTTGTCATAAAGTCGAAGAGAGAGAAGGCCCGCTTCATTTTTATAGAGATAGAGATCTAAATAAGATGTGCCTGTAGGGCCGTCTGCAGTTTCCTTCAAATCCAGTGAAGGTGGATATATATCCTTCACTGCGTCATTTATATAGCGATTATCCACAGCGAGAAGATCGTCTATATAGCGTTTGGTGAATGAGAAGGAACGGGCTTTCAATGGATCGGTTTTTGAAAGCACCTGCATATAGTCATATTCATAGGAGAACAGATACAAGTCAGCCAACAGGGGTGCACAATTAGTACCCATTGGAATACCTATATGCTGCTGATACACTGTGTTGCCAAATTTCACATAGACATTTTTAATGAGAAATTCAAGCAACTCTATAAACAAAGAAACATCCCATGAATGATATCTCTTGTATGTAGTCGAGCTAAAGAATGCTTTATGGCTTCCAACATTAATATATCTACGATCAGTTTTCTAGAACACAAATACTATTAATGAACTTATACGGTCAATAAGGTCCTGATGAGGGATTGTAGTATAGAGAGTCGAGAAATCCCATGTGGATGCATGTCGGTACGGTATGTGATCTTTAGCATCAAGTTCTTTCGTAAGACATTTTGAGTTTTTCAATATCCACATACATTCCACACCAGAGTTCTTAGAAATAGTGGCGCAATACCTTTCCCAAAATGCTTTTACCTCCCGAAGGCCCCTCGTTAATAGGGTTGAAAGAAGCTTGGTGGTGCAGCTTCTAGATCCAGCTATGAATCTAGCTTTGTATGGTGATTTATGCATTTTGGGAGTCCAGTATATTTTTGGTATGTCGTTATGATTGGTTGGAAGACAAATACCTCTTTCCCTGAGAAACATTTTGTGATTGTTAAATACATCTTCCAGAGTAAATGCAGTTTGGGAGTAAGTAGACGTATTTGATGAAGATATTTCTACACTCAATTCTTTAACCAGCACCTGGTAATAGTAATATTTACATATGAATATTATATTATTCAGAGCTTTGTCTGCTGGGACAATGACGAATTTACTATGGAGATTTGCTAGAACTTCTTGCGAATTGAGGTTTCTCAGTACTTGTTTTGCTTGGGGAAGAGTACTTCTGTCAATATGGCGGATTGTTTCAACGACCTTGCTCTTGGTGAGGTCCAGCTAATCAGCGAGTACTGTAGGTTCAACTTTTTCTCGCTTGGACCAATCAATAACGTACTGCTCTAATGCGGTCAGGACTATCTTCTGGTCCGCCTTCAGATTTATTCTTCTTGGCTCTCTATATTTAGGTCCTTTCATCAGGAGTAATTTCAGATCCTTGTCACTCACCACATCAAGGTCACCAGTCACAATACGTTTGCATGGTGTATAGATAAAGTTCGACAATTCACAATCACAACTATAGCCTCCTGACGTGTATAAGTTCCAGTCAAACTCCTTGACAGCATTGGAGTAATTGAATATTTTAGTGGCCATAGATTTAGTATAATTATATGAAATGCAAGGCGGTCCTGTGAACTTGAAATAGTTTGGTACAGCGTTGCGTACCTCTGGATCATTCAGGATTCGAGGTAAGTTAATGATGTCCAGTCCTTTATCTATGTAGTTGAGTTTCAAGAAAATCCGATCTTGAGATGTTTCGATTATGTTCACTGGACGATATAACCGAAAATACGCTATATCTTGACATACTTTACTGGTTTTGATGGTATTATATTTCCTGAAGAGGCAGATTGTTCTATATCTCTGGCTATTTGATTTAAAGCTCTCAGAGGTAACGCATACAGAACTGTACGTAAGCTATGTATACTATTGGGTGCGTTAGTTAAACCCACAAAGTAATTAAAAGTGATATGATCGTGAATCATCGAACTATTAAACTTTCGCCAACCATGGCTGCGTTGTCTCCGTTGATGGGGTTTAAATAGTTGGGTAATGTTGGATATATTTGAATGGCGGTTTGTAGCATTGCCGAACCCACTGACATTATCATTTAAACCAAACGGAAACACTGACCCAAGTTCTAGCATCCAGAATATTTCCCGCTGTCGGATTTTTCTCTCAAATCCAAAGGGGGAATCCTTAGTAGATGGATAGACGACGTCTATGATCTGAAAGTAGAGACCCCAACATTTTTTTCACCTAATTTATTTTGGACTAGTTTAGATTTGATTTCATAGGGGGCATTTTTTAAAGTTCAACGGTTTTTAAATTTGCGAAAACGAATAAGAACTTGATTTTATGCAGATTTTTAAAGTTTTTTTATTCCCACGGTTTATCGGAAATCAGTCTATGTTAAAACAATGGGAGCCTAATGGGTAAAATTGTACACAATTATAGGTAAATTTCTGCAAACACTTTTTCCTTTTTTTAATTTCAGGAAAATTTTAATAAAATTTGGTTGTCAGGGGTTTTTGAACATGCCAGATCTGCTGGAGGTCATTTTGTCGACGCCGCGGCAATATTTAGCTGCCTAATTTGCATAATGGAACACCGTTTTACTATGGTACCAGGGTACCTGCATTGAAACGAGTATCAAATGTCACCAGGATTTCTAAGTGTGAACTTGAATTTTATTGAGAAAAAGTTTGGGACCCAAGGAAAGCCTTAACATTCCCACATCACATAATTATCTTTGCCCACTGACATTCAGTATTGAGTTAATTTCTATAAATTTCTTACTCAGTATGGAACATTTATTTTATTTGATGATGCATATTCTAATTTTCTAATAAGAAATCAGTTACAAAAAATGGATATTTTTTTAAAAATCAAATCAGTTGAAGAGCCTGCATTTTCTTTTGTTCATTCTGTTGTAATTTAGCACCATTGTCAGCCAGAAAGAAAAACATTTGAGTGAATGGAGTCAAAGAAAAGTTGGTGGTGTTGTTGCAAAATAAAATAAACAAAGATTGATAAAACTTTCTTCATCGCGACTATTTTCACGCTATTGATCTTTTTTAATCTTAAAACATTTTAGGAAATATTCTGGCGAAACAAATTAAACATTTCAACTGATTTGTTTCAAATCGCACGTTTAGTCCATGCTTGCAAGTTCAATTCAAGGGAGATTACTACTAACATGAATGGAGCTGTTTTCTCATTACCCGCGAATACGGCAACCGCATGCTGTACCACCTGGACGTGGTAAGGAGAATTCCATGTTGAACCACAAGACGGCTTGCGAGTGATTTATTGTCTTTGAGATCATGTAACTTGACATTGTAATACATTCTGATATAATTCACATATGAATTCATACATTAAACCGTAACAATATCGTAAAATTTATGGCAAATTAGATCGTTTTTCGCTAGCAATCAACCTCAACCAACACTATCAGAAGGGCGCCGCCATTTTAGACGGGAGACTCCCTCTGTCGGCATGACCTCGTTACCCCTGGTTACGTTGAACAACAAGACGCCTTGTTCTTCGGGGGACAACAAGTCGAAATAAATTCGGGATTTCGACATGAGCCAGTACAATTTTTATTTATATATCAGCCAGAACAGTGACACGAACATTTAAATAAGGGACTGCCACTACCAGCTCGGTCATTCTCACCACAGAAAGATTTCGAGGTTACGCAAAGTGCCGCAAAACGGGCTACGAAAAAACGGAAGCAAGTTTTATTAAAGCTGGCACTTTTGCGATAATCTTTGATAAATTATGAGAATTTTAAGACCAAATTGAAAGGGAAAACCCACTGGCTCATATCCTAAGAGCTCATGGAAGATAAGGACTTTTAAAAAAGTGCCGCCATTTTCCACGGCGACCAGAAGCGTCTGCAAAATTAAGTGAACTCCAGAACCGCTCTCTGCCGATCACGAAACATTTTATGGACTAATTCAAATACCATCGACAACAGAGCATTATATTTATTCAATCCAACTAATTTTCACTGTTAATTAAGGCAGAAATTCATGTTTTATGAAATTTTCCGCCACCACATAATTTGTGTTTACTCACGCAATTCGCATGGCAGCTCATACAGCCGTCGGGGTGTCTAATGAAAGAATGAATTCGTTTGATATAATTTTGTTTGGTACGGATGATTTAAAAGGGTGAAAATCATCCGTACAGGTCTGTTTCCGTCTGTTTGTGTAAGAAAAATGGCTGCCCAAGGCCAATTTTCCGGATAATAGTTCCATTCAAACGGCAGCCCCATCTATACACTCTGACGCAAGGGAGACAACTCGGACTAGGCCAATTCCTCTTGTAGGCAAAGGTAATCTCCCCTGAATCGCACATTTCCATCTATTTTGCCTGTATAGGGTGGTGGTCATTTTTTGTGGATTTTACTATGGGCTGTGAGGTTGATCATGTAGAATACGATGGGAAAAGCTATGATTTTTTTTTGTTAAGTACCGGGTAGGCATGTATATACATTCATACGGGTTCGGTGCATAGGTGCATACTGGATGAACATTTTGAGGTCTGGAGCACTAGTGGACCGATTGGGTAGAGTGAGGTCTTATTTTGAAGCTGTCGTGAAGGCGCACTGGACTAGGGTGTTGTTTGTTTTAAATACTCTGCGCATGCGCAGACAGGCCGTATTATGGAAATAACCGTTTTGAGGTCGAGGCGAGCCCCTAGTGGGCCTATGGTGTCGAATAAGGTATCAATGTAAAGCAGTCATGAACGAGCATGCGCCTGGACTAGTGTGTTGTTTGTTTTCAACATTCTGCGCATGCGCGGTAGATAAAGGGTACGGAAATAGGCGTTTTGGGGCCGAGGTGGGCCACTATTGGTCCGATGGTGTCGAGTAAGGTATCCATGTGAAGCATTCGTGAAGGAGCATGCTCCTGGAGTAGTGTGTTGTTTGTTTTCAACATTTTGCGCATGCGCAGTAGACAAAGGGTACGGAGATACACGTTTTGGGGCCGAGGTGGGGGCCGAGGTGGGCCACTAGTGGCCCTATGGTGTCGTATGAGGTATCAATGTGAAGCATTCATGAAGGAGCATGCGCCTGGACTAGTGTGTTGTTTGTTTTCAACATTCTGCGCATGCGCAGTAGACAAAGTGTACGGAGATACACGTTTTGGGGCCCAGGTGGGCCACTAGTGGGCCTATGGTGTCGTATGAGGTATCAATGTGAAGCAGTCGTGAGGGAGCATCCCGCGGGCTGGCTGAAACGTAAAACTGACGTCATTCTGCGCATGCGCAGTAGACAAAGGGTATAGAAATAGATGTTTTGGGGTCTAGGTGTGCCCCTGATGGTTTGTTTCGGTCGAGTGGGCTATCATTGTCAAGCGCTCCTCTAGGGCGATCAAGTCATGGGTGGGTGCATGTAAGATTAGGATTTCACCCGAAAAAAAGCAAAACACGGACTTCACACCTAACCCATGAGCAATCATGTAATGTTTTTGGGTTCAGACCATTCCTGTTCCAAATGAACGCCTGCTGCAACGAGAATGACAGATGAGAGGAAAACAACAACAACGACAAGTTTTCAAATAGTTTATTTTCGCCAATGTTACATCATACCCACGCTGGGGGAGCCGCGTTGGGTATGTTTACAAGTATGCTCTTGTCCAATCGGAGGCCGGCCTTTGACGCTGTCATATTCGTTCTGACCCGGTACATGTATTCTCGGCTGTCCAATCAGAAGTCGCCTTTTCAGAAACTTCCACCCTTTTGTTCTAGTCCTCGTCGGGCAGACCTAGATATTCGTTGGGCAGCATGTCTTGAAACAGTTGTTTACGCATTCTGATCGCATTTTCCAGGGCCTCGGTGAGTGGTAACCCCATATCCTCTTCCAAGTGACGCTTGGTCTTCATGATGGACCTGTGCGTGGGGTCACCTTTCATTTCAAGCGGCAGCAGGCTATATCGTTTATAGATCGCCATGGCTGTTTTCCTGATGCAGGGGCGCATTTCGGTGTACGCCTGTTGTAATTTATCCTGTCCTTCGTCTTCGATTACCGCAGCATAACTACGAATAGCTTCATCCACACTACGATCCCAGAAGGTAGGTTCTCCCTCACTTTCTTGGGATGTAGGCTGACTATCTGAGCTCTCTCTATCAGTCAATACACTCTCATCAATCTCTGTATCAGCATGTGCCTCAACGGACTCCTCGGCGTCTTCAATCCCATGTATATTTTTCTGGTGTCGCATCATATCGTAATGTCTGGTGAACGTGCGTTCACACTCAGAACAAGTATAAGCCATGTTGACGGTTGAACGTCGACTGTGCGTGTTTAGCAGTTCACTTGCTTTTATAGACGCCCATCAATGCTTAGCTTAACGCTTCAACGCCCTGGTGAATTAGCTCAGAAGCTCTCATTTTTCTAGATACCAATACATCGAAATGCAGTGACGCCCATCAACGCCCGTCTCAACGCCTTACCGCCCGTTTCAACGCCCGTCTCCCTACCTATCTCAACGCGTTATGCATTGTCAACTACACGTTGATGTTGCAGGTTGAAGAAGATAATTTCCCGTCTCCAGCTGGGTCTCCATAAAGGTTTGAAATGTCTCATGCAGGGTCAGCAGATTCTGGGCACGTGTATCCTCTTCGGGTACTGTTTCTTATGCAGCAGAAGACATAAGCGTGTCACCCACTGGATGTGATTTATGAGCGTGGTAAGATGAGAATGCATGCGCTTGTCGTTGATCCCACCTTGCGCTGTATCAATAATAGCAGCCGCCATTTTGACCCCACTCCCACATCAGCCGCCATTTTGACCCCACTCCCACATCAGCCGCCATTTTGACCCCACTCCCACATCAGCCGCCACTTTGACCTCACTCCCACATCAGCCGCCATTTTGACCCCACTCCCACATCAGCCGCCATTTTGACCCCACTCCCACATCAGCCGCCATTTTGACCTCGCTCCCACATCAGCCGCCATTTTGACCCCACTCCCACATCAGCCGCCATTTTGACCCCACTCCCACATCACGCCATTTTGACCCCACTCCCACATCAGCCGCCATTTTGACCCCACTCCCACATCAGCCGCCATTTTGACCCCACTCCCACATCAGCCGCCATTTTGACCCCACTCCCACATCAGCCGCCATTTTGACCCCGCTCCCACATCAGCCGCCATTTTGTCCCACTCCCACATCAGCCGCCATTTTGACCCCACTCCCACATCAGCCGCCATTTTGACCCCACTTGACCTCTGTGACCTCCCTGTGACGTCATTAAGTAGGTCAATGAGACTCAATTTGCGTAGACCCTACTACTTGTAGTGATGCATAAAATAAAGTTACTCAATATAACAATATCGTACTAAATGTACTGTTATACTGAAGACCAGAATATATCCACGCAAATGTTACGACTGTTTTTCCTTCATTTTCTGGTTAATACCCTGATATAAGACTCAAACACAGTGAAAATCACTGGCGTAGTGATACAGGTCAACCCAGGGTCATTGCATTATAGTGCACGTACACATTTACATATATTTCGTGAGTGGCAGCAAAAAAAATTACCTTTAAGCCATGGAACATTAGAAGCCAATACGCGTACGCTAAAATAAGTGAAAATCGCGATCCAGGTCTGGAGGTTGCTTGTTGCTTTCTCCCCACACACACACACATCCGCCCTGAGGATTCGTCCTGGATTTCCCATTTCTCACCGTCCCAAGAATGTGCGTCAAGGGCGCGCGTTTCTAGGGGGGGGGGGGGGGTGGCGAGGCCATGGCAACGCCCCAAAATCTGAAATTCTTACGCTTCATTTCATCAATTTTAGCGTGTTTTAATGCAAAACTGGGATTTTTGTATATTACATAATTTTCCTATTTCCAATTTACGGGCAGAAAGACACCACACGCATCATGCGGCCTTTGGTTTGAGAAAAGGCCGGCCATAAGCTCTGTGAACCGGCTAAAACGGACAGTAAGCTTGAATTTTGAATCGGCCGACAAAGGTGTGAAAGTACACAGATTTATTAATCGACGGAATATATAAAGCGACCCTTCTAGAAAATGTTGGATTTTTTTGGGAAGATATACCGTACATTTTCCGTTTCACCCAAAGAACATTTCACAAGTTGTTGTGTATATATAAAGCTTAGGGTTGTGTAGAAAGACCCTATATTCAGGCAATTCACCGTAGAACCACACCACCCTCCCAAAACTCTTGGAGTGAGGTCATGTGCCTAGCAGAAAGACCGCCTTCCACGGAGGCAGTGGTTTGAAAACCCTCAGCCATCAGCTGGATAACTCCATTTGGTGCAATTATCGCTGGTCAGACTATGATTGTAAACATGTTTGTTTGCGGTAAAAAGAACTCCAACTAAAACTTGGGTCAGTAGATAGATCTGTTTATTTATGTTTAGGGTGGGATAATGTACATAAAAAAAATGGTAACTTTGTGAGAACTACCAACAAACAAATATATTTCTTGAAATGAAATTCTCATGTGTAGATACCACAAAGGGGAGGAATCTAGGGTGAGATTTCCACTATATATCTTGGGACCAGGATCTACCAAAAAAAATATAAAACAAACAAATCTGTCCGCTCTGGTTATGTCACAATTTTTAATAATGCTCTTTTCTCTATTACAAATACATAATGTATTAGGAAATAATGTCAAAGTGTGAAATAAAATAATCTTCTTGGTACACATGCGGCTAGGCGGCGCATCATACTAGGCAATGTTTTGTCGTGCTTGCTCAATGTTTGAGTCAAATTGATCCCTGGCCAAACGTCCACAGTGCTGTTGAGTATGATGAGTAAGAATCGACGTCTTCTCTACGGAATCAAACTAGATTCGCCAGCAAAGATCAGCTTGAACTGGGAACACCTGCTGCCAAAACCCTCGGGATGAAGTGATGCATAAAATAAAGTTACTCAATATAACAATATCGCAATAAATTTACTGTTACACTAAAGACCAGAATATATCTACGCAAATGTTCAATGAAAGCTCATGTAAACAAGAGCCCAAGGGGCTTCAATATACGCCCATATATCTGGAATTACACTGGTCGGAATGTCAAGGTTGTTCAATGGCCTTTATCCCAATTGGTATCTAGCAATCCAGAGAACGGTCTACGATTTTGTGCTTCTGAGAATGTACCGTAACATATTTCACATGTTATATTGAATGATAAACTAAAATGGTCTTAACTCTTGGTAACTAGGTGACCTTGAAACAAGAGCCGAGAGCTCGCATATCCAACACTGAAATCGACAATAGTCAAACACAAGAAAATAGTAGTTTCCCTTTGAATGAATTCCTTCCAGGCGAGGGAAAATTGTTCATGAAGGAAGAAAAATGTGAAGAAAGTGATGAAGTAAACGTTTGCTATTGAGTTAATAAGCAGGTATAAGTTAATAAAGGACCCCTCTCCTCGTTAAATTAATAAATGTACGTTTATATTTCATAACAGTTTAACTGAATGTAGCTGTTTCTTACATGTATCAAACATAGGAGACAACTCCACAGGACAAATGCCATATACATGTAGGGGAGAGAACTCTGAATATTCCAACCTAACGCATATAGTTAGCTAAACTTGATTCAGTTTTGGGGGACTGTGACCTTGGTCTTTGACAAATTGATCTCAAAATAAATATGGCTCATCTTTGCCATGCAAATAAGGTATACCCAAAGTTTGGTACCAATCCATACATTGAAACCAGAGACAACAAATATTAATGGATGACTGGACGGAACGCCAGACAGACCTCCTCTTCGACAGGCATTGAAAATGTTTCTTTTAATGATTTCTTCAATTTGAGGTAACAATGACCTTGACCATTGACCCACACTTTGGTATGTAACACATCGTGTCCCTGAATGTATCTACTGCCAAAACAAAAAAACAGTTACTTTTAATGATTTCCTGATTTTGGAGTCACAGTGACCTTGACCATTGACCTTGACCTAAATTTTGCTACATGAAACATCTTCCCTCAGTGGATCAATGGACATAAAAAATCTTGATTTTTAACAATTTCATAATTTTGGGGTCTCTCTGACCTTGACCTTCGGCCTTGACCTGATTTTGGGGACACAGTGACCCTTGACCTTCGACCTTTTGGTATGCAACACTTCATTTCCCCCTATGGAATCCACTCACAAAAAAATTAATTTTTTTTAACTATTTCCTGATTTTTTTTTACCACTGACCTTTGACCTCGACCTACATGCAACACATCGTTTCCCCCTAGGGAATCCACTCATCAAAAATTAGAGCTGTAGATAGAAAACTATCAATTATCAATGATTTTCTGATTTTAGGCAAGTGACCTTTGACCTCTGACCTCGACCTGAACTTCGGCACGCGACACATCGTCTCCCCGTAGGGTATCCACTCACCAAAAATTGGAACCGTAAATAGAAAAGTGTTCCAGATATAGACCGGACACGGGGGACGGACAGATGGACGGACGGTATCACGAACACACGGACGGAAACCGCCATCACATAATACGCCCGCCTTTTTGGCGGGCGTATAAAAACGGAAGCACACCAATTCCCCCCGAATACATGTTTAACACACAATTTGGTACTCACAGGGCTTTAGATCCTCTCAATTTGGGCACACCCTCTGTTAGGCGTGGGAATTTGTTTTTAGGGCGAGGCAGATGGGGCATATACTCCTGGGGATCAGCAATGGGGAATCATCCCTAGAAGTACAGCCACTGAGAAGAGATTTCTTTACCAATGGGCGAAACCTAGTGTGAGGCAACACCAACTTGATTGCGTGTTTCACGGGCCTGCAGACAAAATAAAATTTCAAATTGCCTATTTTTTTTTTGCTACACAAGTTTGAACATAAAAATTTCAACCCCTTTTCTTCCCTGATTGTATGAATTAGGCTGTAGTATTCTATCTGAAACAATGCCGCTGTGATGGATACGAATGTCCTGGTGATGCGTGTCCCGTTTCTTTTTTTTTCTTTTTTTTTCAGTTAAGCCCTGGATCAACCACTGGGCATTTATTAATCTTATTACCACGAATTGTACAATTTCACAGTTATGCCCACGTGATCCAGGCTAATTTATAACCACGTAATATACTACACTACATTAATCATTTTTACATTACATTACGTTAGTATATATTACGATGCTATGAAAAATAGCCCTATATCAAAATACTCACACTATCACATGATATATCATTTACGGTATGCAAATGGCGGAAAAAGACATTTATACAAGTAACATTCATATACATATACACACACACACATATATATATATAATATATATAAGCACACACACACATATTATATATTTCTATGTATATATATATACATACACATATATATACACACAGAAATAGAGTAAGAGTCCACCGACAACAGACAAACACACCTTCATTAAGGCATCTTAAGGTTAGCAAATATATCGCAGAATGTGCTTGTGAATTTGAAACCAAATTTAGTATTTTTCCGTTTTATAAAATGAAATCCGATGATACAGTCAGGCGACAGACAAAGGAACAATACTTCATTCGGAAGTTCAAATGTAAATTAAACTGCTAATAATACCTTTATTGATATATGAAATGTAGAATTGAAACAATTATTTCTTTTATACATGCTTCGACTGAAAAAGGAGATGTCAGACAGTCTGTAAAAATTAATCATGTATTTATCAAGTCTGGACTCGTCAGGCAATACTGCCTCAACGGACATGTCATCTAATGTTCTGTTTTGTTCTATATATCATTGTCGGATTATATCAAACTGTTTTACCTTTTGTCTACTGCATTATATTGTAAATATGTATGTCTCCAATGTCCAATTAGTATATAAAAATGCGTTTTAACATGTTCAACTACAAGGCAACTATATGTATATATAGCGTTACATATGAATAAATTTATTTACATCTGCGACACAGACAAGATCACTAGACCACCCTGGGAATTAGCGTCGCCCCACGTGGACACTAGTATTCACGACTACCTCACAAAGGAGGACAACCCAGACTTTATAAGAGCCACCACCCTCGAATATATCAACCAAAACTGGAAAAATTACTTAAAAATCTATACAGACGGATCGAAAAACACAAGTAATAACACAGGATCAGCTTTTGTTATACCTGAGCTCAACATACAAAATGGTTTCAAACTTCCAGACAATATGTCTGTATACACTAGCGAACTGATTGCTATAATAAAGGCTCTCGAATGGATCATCGAGCACAAACCAATCCGTGCGGTGATACTCAGTGACTCTCTTAGTGGACTCACATCCATCCAAAATTCTATATCTGACAGTAGACCTGATCTCATCCACAAAATAGAATGTATATGTACACAAATACACAACGAGGGTATAGACGCCATTTTAGCATGGGTGCCCGCGCATGTCAACATCAGAGGTAACGAAGCAGCCGACAAAACTGCCAAAGAGTCTTGCTAAAACTACACACGATGTGCCAATAGGATTAGGATATAAAGAACTCAACACTATCATTAGACGCAAAATAGATAGCAAGTGGCAAAAGGAATGGAACGAAGAAGAACGTGGACGGTGGTTACATAAGATCCTTGACGGAGAGAAAAGACAAGCCCAGGGATTCCAGTTAGACAATAAACGTGATGACCGCATAATCACCAGATTAAGACTAGGCAAAACCGGACTTAAATTACATCTGTCCATGCTTCTGAAAAACACCTCACCACTCTGTACCGCATGCAACAATGAAGAAGAAACAATAGAACACGTGCTACTTGAATGCCCAATCCACAGTGAACAACGTGTGGCACTTAGAAACGAATTAAAATAATTCAACACTCCCTTAACATTACCAGCGCTATTAAACCCTAAGCCCACCATTAGAATTACAAGCGTCTAGTCCGTCATTCATAATCCAGCCGTCGTCCATTAGAGAATATCCGCGTCCATAATCCAAAGACCTATTCCATTTCCATATAACAGTATTAGCACCAAATTCAAAAAGACAAAAGTATACATAAACATAGGCTTGTTTCCTGCAAGAGAGAAGCGGTCAACAGTTTTCAATGATGCCGGCAAGACATCATGGTGTTCCAAAATATCAAATCCGTATCGCTGATCAGTATTCTTAATCCATAATATTCGTTATAGAGTCGTCATCTAAAAATGATGTACCTCAGCCACGCTTTGATTGTGACTGTTCATATGAGTACCATGAGGATCTTGAAGTACATGGGCTCATACGGCCCCTAGCCCCGGGTTAAGCGGAATTAGACGCATGTTACGAAACGTAGCGCCATAGATCTTGCACGCTACGTTCGTATTTTGCTATCAGCATGCGATATGTATCGCCAAATTTGAGAAACTTTGAGTGGAGGCGCTTGGTGGAATAGCCCTGTTTTATAAGTTTCTGCAACAATGTTTTGTGACGTTGATTAAAATCATCACATTTAACACAGGATCTAGCAAATGCTACTAAGCGAGATATGTATACGCCATATGCAGGTCCAACTGGAATATTACTATCCAGAAAGGGACTCATGCATTCAAGTCCTTAATAAATTTTATCAAAACTGCTGGTTATTACTCCAGTATATAATACTACCGCCGTACATGCGCAGTCAGCAATTTTTTTATTATTATTTTTTTTATTATTTATTTATTTTTTTTCACATAACCAACTACTAGTACACCAAGTACTATGACACGACTTGATAGAGGCCAAATCATTCTTCAGACTTCAACAAATGGTATGGTTGCAGCGGAGTTACCTTGATACTGAGGGCCGTGTGCACCATAGCCATACAAATCACTATGGCCATAATAAACTATCCATACATAATATCCGGCCAAAATGTCACAGACACATTTTGAAATAAAATAGGCATGGCAACAACGGAGTTACCTTGATACTCAGGGCCGTTTGTTCCACAGTCCTACAAAACAAACGATGGCCAAATCTAATTGAATTCATGACAACATTAGCACGGCCAAATCGCATATAGCGAGCAGTATTCGGCATAAAATGTAGGAAATGGTGATGGCGGAGTTACCTTGATACTGAGGGCCGACTATCTCATTGTCCTACAAATTTGTTATGGCCATCAAACGATAATGCATACAGAAATAATACAGAGCCGTTTATTTGTGTATTCACCTAGTACTGAATCTATCGAAAAGTTTAGTTATTTATTCATTTGTTTATCTATTTACTCACTTAAGTATATATTGGTATTCATATTATGTGACTGACGGTCGGGGCGTGCCTGTTGTTGGGAGGAAGATATATCAAATTACTGCATCGAAAAACATTAGAAAACAAGAATGACTACAAGCCTTCTATTTCATATAATACAGGCACACCGAAGACCACAGACGAGTTGGACAAGACCTGAAACAGAAGACGGAAGACGATTACAGGAATACCAACAACGCCTTGAGTGACAACGCCGCATAGCAAGAACACCCAGAATCAGAATACTCGACACTAGACCTCACCGACACGCTACTCCATAGATGACCCCGAACTGACGCCTAAACACAAAATATGATCCTTTGACTTTCACGCAATATAGGACGTAGACCTGCCGCCCTGTGCCCGGATACACACTCCAAGCAATTGTTACAGGCACAGATTTCTGGAAGAACCCACCCTGTTCCCAAGGGCGTCGTTAGTGAAGTCGATCCGAAAAATCCTGAAGACGCCCATGGTTCTCCCAGTTTTTTTCTGGACGGCTTTGTGCGTACAAAGGGGTACCAAGACAAAGGAATCATACACGCGATTACAGTGAACTCATATTTACCAGTATAACTTAACCAAAAACCAAAAAGAGACTTACGAACTTGTACATATAGCGGTTCTTATTTACTTCTATTTATATCTCCTACTAATCTCTCATTGTTATTTATTATTTATTTATTTATTTATTTATTTATATATTTCGCGCTGGAAAAGATATTCAATAAACAAAGTAATGTACCGCGAAATTCGAATAAAACATTGAGTTGATGGGCCGCGAAATCCGAATGGGAAGCGGCCCTTAAACTACAATTTCAATCAATAAATTTATTATTGCTATTGAAAAGTCCATAAAATGGACGAAACCGGTTTAGCAGAGCAATATTCAGTTTAGCTCTAACTCTACATTTTGTGTAGTTTTATTTCGTATATACACACATATACATATATATGTATTCATATATACTACGCGGTTTGTCCACGTGGTCTAAGCTAATTAAGAATACATATTACGTTATCTTATACTATATGACACTACTCTACATTACATTACATAGTTTCATATCCTTTTCTATTGCAACTAAGGACGGACACTTGTCCCCAATGCGGGGAAGAGTGTCCTACCTGGGTTAGAAGATAGAAGACGGACACTCTTAGCCACCGGACATTCTCAGCCTCCACACCGGCAAATGGAAATGCCACACAACAAAAATAAATATCTTTCACGATAATGTTTCACTGGAAGTCAGCGAAGTATTGTTGTTGAAAATGCTGCTAATAGTACTTAGGCAATAACGACATTCAACATAAATCGAGCATCTTCATTGGTGTGGTCCATCACTGTGTCTTGGTACCGATATTCCGACAGTGACGTCGTATGTCAGAGCTTGGATATGGGGGATGTTTCACCAGATCAGACGATACGGCTTGGTTTTAAGTTACTGCGGAAGCATAAGGCTGTTGCAAAACAAGCAAATTTTGGTAGATTAACATGGAAGATCACAGCCACAACGATGGTGATGAGGAGTTCATGTTATGTCATAGTATACAATATATAATCTTCGAAAAATAGGTTGTCAACTGAGATAGGCTTCTAGTCCGTCAAAAATTGATAGACGGACAGACAGATGGCATGGACAATTCAGTTCCATTTGAGTCATCATTACATATTATCTTCAATTCCAAATATTCTGTCAAAATGCAACAAAACTCACCATTTTACTTAAATTAGACATAAAAATTTCCCACATGGGACGTGCCATATAACAGGCATGTAGAAGTTCTACTTTAAAAATCTTTCTACTTTT
>JAVTVY010045242.1:0-21590 GCA_036873755.1 Hanleya hanleyi | reverse complement strand
TGTCTCTTTGGTCAGTTTCCCTACATTCAAATCGTTTGTTTGTGATTTGGCACTAAGGATGAAAAGCTTCGTTACATATCCAAATAGGCGGGGTTAGGTATTACCCACAATGCAACTATTGCACATTTATTTCACATCTCCCTCGAATAAGAATAAAAAAAGACATTGCATAACGTACCTATTTCGAAATGTTCGAATCAGGGGAGATAACCAGGAATTGGGCCAGCAGAGTTCACAGAGTTGTCTTCATGGCTATCCTCTCAAGCATTGTGGGAAAACAACGCGATAGTGTGCGATATTGTGCGATATTGCGATATTGCTATAATATCGCACAATATCGCGGAAAAATAACGCGATATTTTGCAATATCGCAATATCGCACAATATCGCACAATATCGCGTTATTTTCCAGAAAATAACGCGATAGTGTGCGATATTGCGATATTGCTATAATATCGCACAATATCGCGGAAAAATAACGCGATATTTCGCAATAATATCGCTATTTCTGAGAAAATAACGCGATAGTGTGCGATATTGCGATATTGCGAAATATCGCGTCATTTTTCCGCGATATTGTGCGATATTATAGCAATATCGCAATATCGCACAATATCGCACACTATCGCGTTATTTTCGAGAAAATAACGCGATAGTGTGCGATATTGTGCGATATTGCGATATTGCTATAATATCGCACAATATCGCGGAAAAATAACGCGATATTTCGCAATATCGCAATATCGCACAATATCGCGTTATTTTCCAGAAAATAACGCGATAGTGTGCGATATTGTGCGATATTGCGATGTTGCTATAATATCGCACAATATCGCGGAAAAATAACGCGATATTTCGCAATATCGCAATATCGTACAATATCGCGTTATTTTCTCGAAAATAACGCGATAGTGTGCGATATTGTGCGATATTGCGATATTGCGAAATATCGCGTTATTTTTCCGCGATATTGTGCGATATTATAGCAATATCGCAATATCGCACAATATCGCGTTATTTTCCAGTGATGTGAGAGCGGATAGCCATGAAGACAAATCTGTCAACTCTGCTGGCCCAATTCCTGGTTATCTCCCCTGATTCGAACATTTCGAAATAGGTACGTTATGCAATGTTTTTTTTTTCTTATTCGAAGGAGATGTAAAATAAATGTGCAATAATTGCATTGTGGGTAATACCTAACCCCGCCTATTTGGATATGTGACGAAGCTTTTCGTTGGCTATTGAGAAATCGATGGCGAAAATGGCGGCATATTTGAGATATGTGTCGGTTTGCCTTCACTGTCTCTTTGGTCAGTTTCCCTACATTCAAATCCTTTATTTGTGATTTGGCACTAAGAATGAAGACAAACACAAGACAAACATTATCAAAGACGACATCGACAGCCAAAGACGAGGCAAACCGACTGTCAAATATGCCGCCATTTTCACCGTCGATTTCCCAATAGCCAATGAAAAATCTCGTTACATATTCATATAGGCGGGGTTAGGTATTACCCACAATGCAATTATTGCACATATATTTTACAACTGCTTCGAATAGAAATAAAAAAATACATCGTGTAAAAAAAATTATCGAATGAAATAAAGAAAATGTATTGCTATGCATATAACCTTGACGTGTTTGGGGCATAGTCAGCACCACTGAAACTCCCCTTTCTCTACCACTCCTCAGTGCGCATGCATATATCACTTCCAGTGTGTCTCTACCGGATAAGAGCTTCAATGGGATGCCACTCATATTTAGATACAACTTGAGGCTAATGGTTTACAAACGACTTTATATGATCACTCACCCACTCATCCCCATTCCTCCGCCTCCTTCACTTCACCTCTTCCTCACTCACACTCACTCACTCATTCACTCAGCCCCATCGGTATATCTCTACCCTAAACCGTGCATACAATGCTAATTTCTCACTATTCTCTGTCTGTGCATGCGCGTCATAGCCTTTCTTTCACCACTCACCCATCCAGTCGGATGCTCTCCTACGAGTGTTTCACTATGCCCTTACACGGCCCATTCCGAACAGGATGCGACCTTCTTTGGCCTTTACGCGTCCTGACTGCGGCTCAGCCTGCAGCCAAATAGACACGAATTTACGCTTTTAATACTACCAGGACTTCTTAGGGCCTTTGGCTTTTTTATTTAGTTAATCAGGTGATAGTGACTAGTGTGTGGGGAAAATCGAGTGAGTAAAGAATAGTTAATCTCCTCGCTCATGTAAGAACCATAACGAGTCGCTGTGCTGAAAGACATCTCCATCCCTCAACGGTACATAACGGTGGGTATTTAAACAAATATAGCACGATAGTGCGATGACACGATGGTACGATGATGCTATGGTGCGATGATAGGATGGTACGATGATACGATGGTACGATGATACGATGGTTCGATGGTACGATGATGCGATGGTACGATGATAGGATGGTACGATGATAAGATGGTACGATGATACGATGAAAACAATTAAAAATCAATCAATATAATTTATTGGCGCATGAGTTTTGTTTGATCAAGTAACTGGAGCGAAATTCGTACCTATTTCGAAATGTTCGAATCAGTGGAGATAACCGGGAATTGGGCCAACGGAATTGACAGAGTTGTCTTCATGGCTATCCGCTCAAGCATCGCGGGAAAATAACGCGATAGTGTGCGATATTGTGCGATATTGCGATGTTGCTATAATATCGCACAATATCGCGGAAAAATAACGCGATATTTCGCAATATCGCAATATCGCACAATATCGCACAATATCGCACAATATCGCGTTATTTTCCAGAAAATAACGCGATAGTGTGCGATATTGTGCGATATTGCGATATTCCTGTAATATCGCACAATATCGCGGAAAAATAACGCGATATTTCGCAATATCGCAATATCGCACAATATCGCACATTATCGCGTAATTATAACGCGATATTTCGCAATATCGCGTTTTCGCGTTATCGCGTTATCGCGTTATCGCATCGCGTTATCGCGTTATCGCATCGCAATATCGCATTATCGCATCGCAATATCGCGTTATCGCAATATCGCAATATCGCGTTTTCGCGTTATCGCATCGCAATATCGCGTTATCGCAATATCGCAATATCGCGTTTTCGCGTTATCGCATCCCATTATCGCGTTATCGCATCGCAATATCGCGTTATCGCATCGCAATATCGCGTTATCGCAATATCGCCCAAAATTGTTCAAGGGCGATGGTCGATGGCCCCTCTCGGCCATCATAACTACAGGGCACTGACCACATACCCTGCAAATTTCATAATTGTCCATACAATATTAACCAAGATCCAGCTCGGACAAGTCCCAATTCACAGAGATTTCAGGAACAAAGGGCCATAACTCTTGAAAATATAGGCGGAACGGGGAGAAACTTTATGCTGCACAACTGTGGGGCACTGACCACATGTCATGCAAATTTCATACTTGTTCATACAATATTAACCAAGATCCAGCCCGGACAAGTCCCATTCACAGAGATTTCAGAAAAAGGGCCATAACTCTTGAAAATGATACCGGAACTCGGAAAAAACGCTGCACAACTATGAGCCACTGGCCACATTCCATGCAAGTTTCAATATCCAAGATATTCGGACGGACGGACAGACGGACAGACGGACGGACAGACGGACGGACAAAGCGATCGCTATATGCCCCCCCCCCCTCTAGTTATGGGGGGGGGGGGCATAATAACCCAAGATTACAAAAATGGGGGGCTCAGAATGCCTAATTATTGCTTCTCTGAAAATGTAGTGGATCAGACGATTGATGTCCGACACGCAAAATTGGAAAAGTTTAATTAACGGCGAAATACTTGAAAAACTGTCAACATAAGGAGCGGAATTTATACAGTATGAGACAAAGAACAAAATAATCAAAAATACTTTTTGGCTAGATACATTACAAGCATGGTAGTGCCTTCGAACGAAATGCAAAATTTCAGGAATCCAAGAAATATATGGGGAAAGTTTATGGTATAATCACAATTTTAGGCATAGCTATTTTTATATTGCAGACTGGTATAAAAAGGGGATTAGATATATAAAAGATATTTTAGACACCAATGGTATTCTATTCAGTTTTGAAAATCTCAAAACGATGTATCTAGTGAAGGGAACGTTTTTGGACTATGAAAATCTGCTTAAAAATATACCCAAAGAATGGAAAGATATCCTTCCCTCTGGACAATATAGCAATCTCCAATACATGCCCATTTTCCCAAAACAATTAAAACTTTTAACAAGGCAAAAAAAAGGATGTAGAATATTTTATGACATTTTAAATACTCAATCGGAGTTGAAATCTAATGCCGTCATTAACAGGGAATCAATTTTGGGGATACAAATAGATTCTTACGATCATTATGCAAATATATTTCATTGTACCGAATATAATAAATTAAGAGACATACAATATAAGATTATCAACCGTATACTTCCGACAAATTCCTACTTAAACAAAATTGCTTATATAGACAAGGATACTTGCGACATCTGCGAGAATGAGAGAGAAACTATTGAGCATTTATTTATTTACTGTGCTTGCGCAAAACAACTTTGGTCAGACCTGGAAGGTTGGCTCAGACAAGAGGTGAGCATGAGAGGGGACATAACTCCAAAGGCAATCATTTTCGGTTGGCATACAAATCAATGTGTGCTTATTTTTAATACACTTTCTATGCTCACAAAGCAATATATTTATCAATGCAAATTTAGAAAAACAAAGCCTCAGCTTATAGCCCTTTTGAACATATTTAAGAAGCACTATTCTCTGATAAAATACAATGCGCACATCCAACATAATGAATCAAAAATCGACAAAATATGGACTCTGTTTAAAAAGTGCCTGGGGACCGCTGATCGCCTTCGGAGTTGAGTGATTATAATTATCTAATTTGTTCTTGTGTATATACTTTGATAAAGAGCCTATGGGACTTTAGTATTGGACCGTGTGCCAATATATGATACAGGACATATGAGGATTTGTATATATATTTATGGAATAAAAAATATTTAAAAAAAAATAATAAAAAAGCCTATGTTTATGTATACTATGATTGTCTTTTTGAATTTGGTGCTAATACTGTTATATGGAATATGAAATATGTCTTTGGATTATGGACGCGGATATTCTCTAATGGACGACGGCTGAATTATGAAAGACGGACTAGACGCTTGTAATTCGACCGCAAACTTAAGTTTTCGATTCGAAAACCATGGTTTTCTCTTTGATAACTTAAGTTTTCTGTTTGAAAACTTAGGTTTTCGAATCAATAACTGTGAGTTTCTGATTATTTGGACATTTGGCCTTCCATATCTGGCCACCCACCAAGCATTGACTAGGACCTACTGCACCAACGAGTAGCGAACCAGTGGCCAAGCTCCGAGATTTTGGACATCCTATCATATATTTGAAGCTCATCAAGCTTAAAGAGTGAGTGAGTGAATAGGGTTTTCAACATTTTTTTAGCTATATCACGACGGGGAAGGGAAGGGAGGGGGAGGGGCGGGGGTACCTACTTGTAACAGAGCAGATGTAATGCTGCCATTTTATAGTGCTGTCCCACCGAAATATCATGCCGTAGGCAGACATGACACCCTACTCACTCACATTATACTGACACCGAGCGAACCAGTTCTTGTTCTATCCTCTTAATGCTGAGCGTAAGCGAGGAAGCAACAAGTACCATTTTTCAAGTCTTTGGTATGACCCGGCCTGGGATCGAACCCAGTACCTACGGCTACCGCTTACGAAGCCGACGCTCTACCATTAGGCCACCGCAGTGCGGTCTCATCAAGCTTAAATTTGCCCATAGACTGTTTGTGCACAATGAGAAAACCCGCCTAATCTACATTAGAATCCTACCAAGCTTAACATCGTCTGTGGATTCTAATCGCACAACAAAGAACCAGTTGATATGTTCAGACTTGCTTACCGGACGAACCTGTGACTGGAAGTCACGTGACTGAAATTTGCGTACCTGTACGCATATAATCCCACAACTACGCCTGCGCAAACGGAAGTGCGCATAAACCACTGGCGTTCACCAGAACACCATCTAAATTTCAGCCACCCCTGTAGTATATAAAGGGCATCTGAGGTCCGATTTGGGGGCAGATAACTCTTTTGAACAATTCTTGGTTATCTCCCCTGATTCGCCCAATTCTGCCGCTAAATAGGACCCCAGATGCCCTTTTACAACTTATCAAATTTACGTCACGGATGACGTCACATCCGGTAACGTAACATCCGGGCCACAGGTCACATCCGGCTCAAAGGTCACTTCCGGCCACTTAACCCTATCTGGCCTGGATTTTTTGGGACCTGTCCTGGCCTGGGGGTCTGTATCTCTCACGGTTCTAGAGTTACAGCTCTTCAAAGAGGCGCTTATTTTTCGACAAAATTCAAGATGGCGGCCAAACCACGTGACCTAGAATTTTAATTTTTGCATATTCTTAATCACCGAATGGCCTCCCTAATATATTTTTACCCCTTGGTCTAGGGGGCTGAAACTTACCACACTATACTCTTGTGTCAAGCTCTACCAGAAAATGTAAAAAAATCCAAGATGGCCGCTTTGATGATCTTACATTGACTCCATTTTCAAAAACGGCATTTTTTGGTCGATTTTTCAGTCAGATTTTTTATTTATGCTATTTCTCCGCAAAAACTGCGTGATAATTTAGTAAATATTAATGTGATGTTAAATAAAAAAGTTTTTGGCAAAAAAGGAAAGGCAAAAATTTTGAAGAAATATGACAAAAATATCATTTTCTGGTACCCCAGTTGGCCGCCATCTTGAATTTGCTCATGATCCTCTGCTCGGGGGGTTATTCAAATAGACTCAAAATGGCCCCAATATGCTAATCTATAAAGTCACGGAGTTTCAGCTCTCCATTTTTTTGTCGTTCCGGAGATAGCGCAGAAGGATCGTACCCAGGCCTGGTGGGGTTAACGGCCCAGCAAGAGTTATCTGGCCCTACATTAGACCCCAGTGGCTTCAAATGTTACTCTACGGGGAATGCATGTATGGGATAGGAGTATTGGGGTGGTCATTTTTTTCTGGTGAATTTTACTATGGGTTATGTCACCTTGTTTTCTTTGTCTCGCGATGTAGAACACGATGGGAGAGGTCTCGAGGCCAGGGGCTGAATTTCGTTGAAAAGTTCAGGCAGGTCTGGTGTGAACATATGGGGTCCGTCACGTGACAACCGGGTCATAGGTTACATCCAGGACAAAGGTCACTTCCGGTCACGTGACGGCCCAGCAAGAGTTATCTGCCCCTACACTAGGCCCCAGTGACTTCCAATGTTAATCTACGGGAATACAAATATGGGATAGGCGTATTGTGGTGGTCATTTTTGTTGTTGTGAATTTTACTATGGGTTGTGGCACCTTGTTTTCTTTGACTCGCGATGTAGAACACGATGAAAAGTTCAGGCAGGTCTGGGGTGGACATGTTAGGTCCATTCTGGCGCACTGGACAATGGTCGTCTCAATGTGGAACCCACACCTGGATATTTGCGGTATATGATGTGGCCCATTGTTTCTTTATCTCGAGCTGTAGAAAACGATGGAAGGGGTCTCAAGGCCATGCGTTGAATTTTGTTGAAAAGTGCTGATGACGCATGCGCAGTAGGCATGTAGATCGAGGAGGACGTTTTGGGGTCTAGATGGACCCATGGTGGTCCGATTGGGTTGTGCGATATGTCATCGTGAAGCACTCGTGAGGAAGCGTCCAACTGGATGGGTGTTGGGTGGGAATATCATCTATCTGCGCCTGCGCAGTAGAAAAGGTGTATTTGAATGCACGTTTGGGGTCGCGGCGGGCCAATAGTGGTCCGACTGGGTTCGTGGAGGACCATCCGACTGGACTAGTTTGTCGTCCGGTTTTAACAACCTGCACATGCGCAGTCAGGGAATTGTGGGAAAAGAGAATTGGAAGGAATGTTTTGGGGTCGAGGTGGACCCATAATGGGCGTACTGGGTCGTGGAGGATATCCATATGAAGCGCTTCTCCATGCCGATCAATTCATGGGTGGCTGCATGTTTTCACAGGAAAAAACGGAGTCATGAAAATGAGAATGTTGTTGTTGTTGAGATAGTGTAGTCTCTCAATTTCGGGGAAGTAGAAGTCAAGGGAAGTAATCAAGTTTATTAGCACAGAAAGCAGAAACTGTCAGGGTTAATTTTTCTGGGAGTTTTCTGGAAAAATCCTTGTTCTGTTTATAAATCACTCGGGAGTAATTAGATATATGGGGTTTCGGAGGTGCAATGGAGTGCGTTTGGAGGAGATAAGGGCATTTTTCCATCAGGTTGCCTTGTACAGTTACCTGTGTGCGCGTGTGTGTAGGAGGAGGAGGAGGAGTATAAATACAAATACAAATACAATTTTTCTATTGCGCATGCGCAGATAGACGATATTTCCATCCCACACCCATCCAGTTGGACGCTCCCACACGAGAGCTTCACGACGACACCTCACTCGACCCAATCGGATCATTATGGGTCCAGCTAGTCCGAAAAACGTCCACATCGATCTGCCTGTCTAATGCTCATGCGTCATCAGCACTTTTCAACAAAAACCAACGCATGGCCTCGAGGCCCATTCCATCGTGTTCTACAGCTCGAGTCGAAGAAAACTAGGGGCCACCTTTCATATCGCAAATGTCCATGAGTGGGTTCCCCATTGGGATTAACATTGCCCAGTGCGCCATAATGGACCTAACATGTCCAACACAGACCTGCCTGAACTTTTCAGCGAAATTCAACCCCTGGCCTCGAGACCCCTCCCATCGTGTTCTACTTCGCGAGACAAAGAAAACAAGGTGCCACAACCCATAGTAAAATACAAAAGAAAAAAAATGACCACCCCAATCATCCTATCCCATACATGCATTCCTCGTAGACGTTGGAAGTCACTGGGAACTGATGTAGGGACAGATAACTCTAGCTGGGACGTCACGTGACCGGAAGTGATCTTTGACCTTTGGTCCGGATGTGACCTGTGACGCGGATGTCACGTTACCGCAAGTTGATAAATAGTAAAAGGGCATCTGGAGTCCTATTTAGAGGCAGTAATGTGCGAATCAGGAATGATAAATAACCAGGAATTGTTCAAAAGTTATCTGCCACTAAATATGTTCCGAGATCCCCTTTATATACTACTCACCCCCACACTGTCATTCCCTACAACCTCAGGGCACCGTTTCTAAGACCCTGTAGAAGGAATTGAATTTTTGACTTCATATACGTAACAGCAAGAGGAATTTTTTCTGTGTAAACTCTTTCTTTACTATGTCTTTATTATTTCTTAAAATAAATTAATTGTATTTTCAACAGAAATGCAACAAACGGAGCCGTCGCTGAGCTCCATACAAATAGCACAAGAATATCTAAGAGGCCAATGTTTGAGGTACCGATGTGGAACATACTTTTCATGGAATATAGGGTCCAATATAACAGGGCTTAAGTAAGTCAACAGTCCATGTTTCCTCATTCACCAAATCAACATTTCTATATTGTATACTTTGGCAACCTAGGCAGACATAGGAGGAGAGTTTTATCACGCCCTGTCTCGAACTACCACCTTATCCTACCGATCATTATTAATGTGCCATGCACACAATACCGACTACATAAACCTCGTCTGGACAACTGAAATACAACAAAACATTTAGTTGGCTGAAATAAAGTTGAATTTTCCGAACCGATCTTATCTTATTTAACCAAACTTCATATTGAATGATTAGTAACGATTAAATGTATTCCTACGAAGTAGGCTACAGATCGCAAATTGTCCGGTAATGAGTGAGTCAGTCAGGCAGTCAGCCAGTCCATCCGAGTCCTTTCGTCGGCAAAATAAGGAGAACCATTGACATTAGAACCTTGATTTTTGGCACGAACGTGCATTAGGGCATTGTTACCAGCAAGTTCTGAGCTGACCGAATTCTGATGAAAATTTGATTTATAATTATTTATTGATAGCTCAGCGAGTGCACTGTCATGCCCATTGGGAATCCTTGGCTGTATGTTTCACTGTATATATAACACAGTACAAAACGTGATGGGATATTGAAATAGGAAATGCTAACTTTCCATCATTTGTTAGTGCATTTATCTACACTGCTATTACCAACTTGCCATTCTTAATACACACAATTCAGTATATTGTTATAGATATATGTAAACTGTGGCCTTTAACGTGTATTCTATTTCACATCCAAACATTTCATCACAGATCAGGCTTCAAATTTAGGTCAAATTGCCACTGATGGTGAAATATCCTACATCAACCAATTAAGTCAGCCTGGTGCAATAACCCAGCAGAACAAAGAAAGATCTGGTATGATCCTTCAGATTAGCCTGTGAGCAACAATGATAAAAGTGTACTGAGGGTGAAACAAAGCCATCCTGCAAGCCACCCAAGGAATTTATCAGCTTGTGTTGGGACATTTTGTTGGTATCATGTAAGTTGTTTAGTAGTTTACTCATTCAAATATTTTCTGTTATTCAACAGACAAATTTCTTCACTGGTTTTAATTGTTTAAGTTTTACTGGGTTTCAACTGCTACAGATAGTAACATAGTACTGATACTGTAGAAATGGGTAGTGTGAATTTAATTATTCCATGTTTAGTACAATTTTGTTCACATGAATGGTGGAATGTCTGGACTCTCAAATGAAAGTGTGTTATACATGTACATACCTCAAGCATGAGGAACAAACATGGTTGCATGTATAACCAAAGAAATTTCGTCACAAATATTGAATCTAAGTAGGCCCCTACCTAACAAAATTAGCTTAATAAAAAAGGCCTTCCTGGTGTAAATTATTTTCTTTTGAGAGAGAATGGTATTTTCTGAGTTAAGAATTTCCTGTATAAAGATAGGTTGTTCAAGGAGGCTTTGTTTTTGCCGCTGTTGTGTGCATCAAGTGTATGGAAACATGATATATGCACCCAGAGCCCTGATCTACAGCTGTATAAAACTCAACATCTGGCATTGACGGCATGTTTAAAGGGTCTTATTTTATTTTCTTTGGGTAGAATTTAACTAGATAAAGTAACTTTGATCATGATGTGAAAATTTGAGCACGTACTTCTCGTTTTTTTTTTGGTACTTCTTGAATATTGACTATATATCACACTGGGATATAATTTAAACAAAAACATTACATGTGTAATTATGTCTAAATTTTTCTTGTCATTTCAAATCTTGATCCATTTTGATTCCTTGATTAAGGGATACAGAATCACTGCCACGGAGTTTTATTATTCAATCTGTTTCCTTTAGTTAAAAAACTGTAAAATTAAATCGGCGATCGTTATTTATTTTTGGAATGAAGGCGCATTAGGAGACTGTTACCAACAAGTTCTGAGCTGACCTACTTTTGATGAAAATTTCTGGTGATTTTTGATGAAAATCACTGGCGATTCTGACTTGGGCGGTGCCCATCTTAATATAGGCAGGATTTCAACTGGGGTTGGAGATTTCCAGGAGTTCAGTTCGCGTTCGAGTCCTAATGCCTACTCTACTTCGTAGGTCCTGTGACGTTAGTCACACTGCTCATGTGATTAGTTGCTTAGGCAAAAAAACTATCATATTTTTTTCATTGCACTAAGGCTACGAAAACCTAAATTTATTCTCTCCTGGTTACAAAATACGTTTCCTTAGTCATAGACCGGTTCTCACTCTATCAAGAGGCAGTTTATACATGGAGAGATACCTGGTGATGACTGAGACATCATCTCTATGATATTTTGACATGGAGAGATATCTGGTGATGACCGAAAGACATCATCACTATGACATTTACATGGAGAGATACCTGGTGATGACCGAAAGACATCATCGCTATGGTATTTTGACATGGAGAGATATCTGGTGATGACCGAAAGACATCATCACTATGACATTGACATGGAGAGATACCTGGTGATGACCGAAAGACATCATCGCTATGGCATTGACATGGAGAGATATCTGGTGTTGACCGAAATACATCATCACTATGGCATTGACATGGGGAGATACCTGCTGATGACCGAAAGACATCATCACTATGGCATTGACATGAAGAGATATCTGGTGATGACCGAAAGACATCATCACTATGACATTTACATGGAGAGATACCTGGTGATGACCGAAAGACATCATCGCTATGGTATTTTGACATGGAGAGATATCTGGTGATGACCGAAAGACATCATCACTATGACATTGACATGGAGAGATACCTGGTGATGACCGAAAGACATCATCGCTATGGCATTGACATGGAGAGATATCTGGTGTTGACCGAAATACATCATCACTATGGCATTGACATGGGGAGATACCTGCTGATGACCGAAAGACATCATCACTATGGCATTGACATGGCGAGATACCTGGTGATGACCGAAAGACATCAACACTATGGCATTGACATGGAGAGATACCTGGTGATGACCGAAAGACATCATCACTATGGCATTGACATGGAGAGATACCTGGTGATGACCGAAAGACATCATCACTATGGCATTGACATGAAGAGATATCTGGTGATGACCGAAAGACATCATCACTATGGCATTGACATGAAGAGATATCTGGTGATGACCGAAAGACATCATCACTATGGCATTGACATGGAGAGATATCTGGTGATGACCGAAAGACATCATCACTATGGCATTGACATGGAGAGATATCTGGTGATGACCGAAAGACATCATCACTATGGTATTGACATGGGGAGATACCTGCTGATGACCAAAAGACATCATCACTATGGCATTGACATGGACAGATACCTGGTGATGACCGAAAGATATCACCACTATGGCATTGACATGGGGAGATACCTGCTGATGACCGAAATACATCACCACTATGGCATTGACATGGGGAGATACCTGCTGATGACCGAAAGACATCACCACTATGGCATTGACATGGGGAGATACCTGCTGATGACCGAAAGACATCACCACTATGACATTGACATGGGGAGATACCTGCTGATGACCGAAAAACATCACCACTATGGCATTGACATGGGGAGATACCTGCTGATGACCGAAAGACATCACCACTATGGCATTGACATGGGGAGATACCTGCTGATGACCGAAATACATCATCACTATGGCATTGACATGGAGAGATACCTGGTGTTGACTGAGCGGCATCATCACTATGGCATTGACATGGGGAGATACCTGCTGATGACCGAAAGACATCATCACTATGGCATTGACATGGAGAGATATCTGCAGATGACCGAAAGACATCATCACTATGGCATTGACATGAAGAGATATCTGGTGATGACCGAAAGACATCATCACTATGACATTGACATGAAGAGATATCTGGTGATGACCGAAAGACATCATCACTATGACATTGACATGGAGAGATATCTGGTGATGACCGAAAGACATCATCACTATGGCATTGACATAAAAGAGATATCTGGTGATGACCGAAAGACATCATCACTATGGCATTGACATGAACAGATATCTGCTGATGACGGAAAGACATCATCACTATGGCATTAACATGAAGAGATATCTGCTGATGACCGAAAGACATCATCACTATGGCATTGACATGAAGAGATATCTGGTGATGACCGAAAGACATCATCACTATGGCATTGACATGAAGAGATACCTGGTGGTGACCGAAAGACATCACTATGGCATTGACATGAAGAGATATCTGGTCATGACCGAAAGACATCATCACTATGGCATTGACATGGAGAGATATCTGGTGATGACCGAAAGACATCATCACTATGGCATTGACATGAAGAGATATCTGGTGATGACCGAAAGACATCATCACTATGGCATTGACATGAAGAGATATCTGGTGATGACCGAAAAACATCATCACTATGGCATTGACATGAAGAGATATCTGGTGATGACCGAAAGACATCATCACTATGGCATTGACATGAAGAGATATCTGGTGATGACCGAAAGACATAATCACTATGGCACTGACATGAAGAGATACCTGGTGAGGACCGAAAGACATCATCACTATGGCATTGACATGAAGAGATATCTGGTGATGACCGAAAGACATCATCACTATGGCATTGACATGAAGAGATATCTGGTGATGACCGAAAGACATCATCACTATGGCATTGACATGGAGAGATATCTGGTGATGACCGAAAGACATCATCACTATGGCATTGACATGAAGAGATATCTGGTGACATCATCACTATGGCATTGACATGAAGAGACACCTGGTGATGATCGAAAGACATCATCAATATGGCATTGACATAAAGAGATATCTGGTGATGACCGAAAGACATCATCACTATGACATTGACATGAAGAGATATCTGGTGATGACCGAAAGACATCATCACTATGGCATTGACATGGAGAGATATCTGGTGATGACCGAAAGACATCATCACTATGGCATTGACATGAAGAGATATCTGGTGATGACCGAAAGACATCATCACTATGGCATTGACATGAAGAGATATCTGGTGATGACCGAAAGACATCATCACTATGGCATTGACATGAAGAGATATCTGGTGATGACCGAAAAACATCATCACTATGGCATTGACATGAAGAGATATCTGGTGATGACCGAAAGACATCACTATGGCATTGACATGAAGAGATACCTGGTGATGACCGAAAGATATCATCACTATGGCATTGACATGAAGAGATAGCTGGTGATGACCGAAAGACATCATCACTATGGCATTGACATGAAGAGATATCTGGTGATGACCGAAAGACATCATCACTATGGCATTGACATGGAGAGATATCTGGTGATGACCGAAAGACATCATCACTATGGCATAGACATGAAGAGATATCTGGTGACATCATCACTATGGCATTGACATGAAGAGATACCTGGTGATGACCGAAAGACATCATCACTATGGCATTGACATGAAGAGATACCTGGTGTTGACTGAGCGACATCATTTCTATGGTATTGACAGGAAGAGATATATGGTGATGACTGAGAGACATCACCCGTATAGTGATTACTGCGAGACACTGTTTCTATAGTGTTGACATGACGAGATCGTATTGATATGAAGAGATACCAGCTGATGTGAGATACATCACTCGTACAGTGATGACTGTGAGGCACCATTTCTATAGTGCTGACATGACGAGGGCGTATTAATATGAAGAGATACCCGCTAATGATTCTGAGACGTCATCTCTATGGTATTGACATGAAGAGATACCGGATGATGACTCACTAAGGTAATCATTTTAGCAATGATATGAAGAGATACATGTCGATGAGTGAGATTCAACAATGCATCACATCATGCTGCTAAACATCACCACTTCAACCATATCTGGCCTGGACGATTTGTACCGTACAGCAGCCTCGCCCCTCTCCCTTCCTCGCAGAAAAGCGGGAATTGTGAAGAGAAATGATGAAAATATAACTTTTTCTGGTACCCCACATGGACGCCATTTCAATTTACACATGATCCTCTGATTGGGGGTCATGCAAATATGTTCAAAATTATCCCAATATGATAAACTACGAAGTCACGGAGAGTCAGCTCTCAAATTGTTGTCTTTATAGGAGCACAAAACCAACAGGGTGGCCCGGGGGCGGAAAGTGTTAAAAAGCCGTTGTACACAAATTACCACAGATCTTCACCGTTTGATATCATCGTACACGCATAACAGTAGTTGAACAGGACGGACATGAATTGCTTTTTTCCGAGATCAATCCATGACATGCATAAAATTGAAGCTAATTATTTAACAATGAAGCTGCGCTGATAGCACCCGTACGTTAATGGAGGCTGTGGTTCACAGTGGTTCCTTCATAAAGTCGTTTTATTTCTTTAACACAAGAAATATTCAATCAAGTATAACTGGACAATTTTTGACCTTACGTTATCAAAAAAAAAATCACAAATGTGAGCACAATGATCCCTTCTTGTAATAATTGGATAATCTGATCTATATTGGTCATATTTACACCAGTTATCAGTGGTTAATAAAGCCGGCCCATGTTATAGAGATAGGAACGAGAGTGGGTGAACGAACCGCTGCGAACCGATGTCTCAATGCAGCGTTACTGAATACTGGCGATTTCTAAATTCTCGTGCACCACATTCAAATCGGGATTACACAGCTCTCCTGGAATCGTAGGTTAACATGACATGGAACGGTTACACGGTTCGCTGGTTTAAAATGAAAAGCAAAGCGGTCCATGTCGCCGTCGATACAATAGACAATATCACAACTTGAAAGGTTCATATAAGGTTGTATTTAACAATGCGCATGTACATTGAATGTTGGGAAAGGAGGTGTTCGGTTTGACCGTATTTTTTGCCTCAGTGTGTTGCATTTATGAACCAAAAATATCATATTCTCATGTTTGCTTTAAACGTTATCAGCTTGAGAGAGAAAATACTGAATTTTTGTATTCAGACTTTTCGCCGAGAAGAGATGAGTCAAACAGATATTATGAGTATTAGAGAATAGGTATTTGTTTGTTTTTGCAATTTGTAGTGATATTCTTGCAGGGAATTCCCGTCATAGGTAAAATATGACACCTGTATTTAAAACGAGTAGTAGATATCCAAATTCGGTGGGTTTGATCCTAAATGATATACTGAAAAAAATTGTTTGTGTCATATTTTCATAACATAGAAATATGTCAAAACGCTTGGAATGCTCTGTATGGGTGTAGCTACACCTATTCGACACACGATTCCTTCTGTAAAAATTGTAACAGCTTTGTAGCCGAATGATTCAAGTTTTTGACTAAAGATAAATAAACGCCAACTTTTGGGTTCGAATCCCTAAATCATATGATTTTTTTTTTTTTTCATTTTCCTCTTTTTTTTATTGCCCATCTTGGTTGTAATTATGAACGGAAAAGTAATAAGGCAAAACTTGTCTAAAATCAAGGCACGTCAGGCACAAATCGGGGAAGTCCTGGTTCCCAATATAGGTACGGCTGTCCATCAATAATGTTCCATCACTACAATATGGCTATATACTTATTTCCCGATTTGCCGCTAATTAATGTAGAATAGATGATTACTATTTTGCAACTTAAACATATTCTCATTTTATTCAGCAACTGATCCTCAATAAGTGGTGAGGTTTCGCTTTCCCAAGAGAATGTGCTTGTGCCATCTATGTTCTTTGCAGTTATTTAATTTTTGTTGGCTGAAATTTTGGCAGAGAGATGGCAGTTTTGGAGCCGATTTATATATTAACATAATTGATTATTGTTCATAAATAGCTGGGCCCTTCATGAAAATATGTATGGTAACTGTATCCATGAACCAGAAATTCCCATCAGACTGGCCAAGCCGAGTTCACACGGAGTCAGGGAACAGGCTACCTGAGTATTACGTCACAACCTGCCGGCCGGCTCGGAGCGAGAAACACTTGGAGAGAGTGACAATGAAGGGATAAATATCCGTCTAAAGCGAACACCTCCTTTTGTTTGGGTATTGGGTATTTAAAACAGTTGTTATATTATCTGAGAGTTGAAAAGAGATAATTTGACAGTTTTCAGGATACTGTAGTTCAAAAATGTAAATAGTGGAAATATGGTAAATAGCGACTGTGTGATATGTGTAAATCCTGTCACCTGATTAACCGGAACATCCTTTCTTGAGTTATGCCAGTGACAAGCTTAATTGGCATGGCTGAAAATAGGGCAAAGCTATATGGCGGCCATACTGGATTACCCCGGTATTCAGGTTTCGGAACAACAACCCAAGCCATCTTTTCACTCATACCAACTCACTTTCCAAGTTTGACGTCAACACGGCAAACAGTTATTGCAGTTAAAAGCTTATGTATCATGGCTGAATGAAGGTCAAGGCCACGGTTGCTATATTGGATTAAGCAGAATGCTGAAAAACAATCCCAACCATCCTCTCGCCCGTACCAACCCACTGTCCAAGTTTGATGTCAATCCACAAATCGTTTATTAGTTATTACAGTCACAAGTTAATGTAACGTGGCTGAATAGGAGTCAGGGCCACGGCGGCTATCACAGGCCCGCAAAACAAGAGATTTGGGTGGGGGGGGGCGGTGGTATATGGGGCCTCTATATATAACCCACAGGCCCGCAAAACAAGAGATTTGGAGGGGGGGCGGTGGCATTGGGGTGAAGTGTCGAAATATGGAGCCGCGCCCCCCTCACCCACCCAAATCTCTTGTTTCGCGGGCCTGTGATATAACCCTATGCTTTATATAAAAATAAAGCATGGGGTTATATATAGAGGCCCCATATTTCGACACTTCACCCCAATGCCACCGCCCCCCTCCTCCAAATCTCTTGTTTTGCGGGCCTGTGGCGGCTATGGTGGCCAAATTGGATTAGGCAGTTTGCCGAAAAACAGTCCCAGTCATCTTCTTTCTCATACCAACGACTGTCCAATTTAGATGTCAATCGGAGAACTCGAATGCCCGACGGAACAAATCCCTAAGTTGCCCGCCGGAGTCCGGTGAGGGACACAAATAATTTGTCTCCTTATCCCATGCTCGGCAGTCTTTCACATACAGTTCGAACTCGGACCGAGCCACACCAAAGACTTAACAAGAAATATCTTCAAAAAATGACGGGGGAATTAAAATGGGAAGTGTGCAAATTCTTCTGGATACTAAGTGTTATTTTAATTATTTAATTGCGCAAGAATAAATGGCAGAGCAGATTTTGCAGGTGTAATTTATATACCATCCTGTTTTGTTTCTTCCTCAATGGGCAAGGAACTCTCATTGTTAACGTGTGTCACTGTCTACAATGATGGCGGTGCATCTATATAGCTATGGAGGTTATCTGGCAGAGATACTACACCCGGTTCTCGTGTGAGCTTCTATAACCTATTCAGATACTAAATAAGTAGGGAAAAGGACACTGGGCATACAACCTTTAATCATCTGGGTCATCTATACGCGACCCTGGGATCGTGTGTATCCATGTTCAGTCAACTTTCGGCAACTGCGAGAGGGAATTTCCAGAAATCAATACCACGTGACTTCGTCAGTCAATCAGCTAAAGTCTACCGACGTAACCGCAACGGAACCCGCCATGTTCGGGTCATGTGATGCCCTACTTGTTCAAAATCATTCTCAAAGAGAGCCGTGTCTACCCGCGGGAGACCAAAGCGACTCTCATGTAAACTGGTGACATTTTTGAATCTCCAATCTCAAAGCGAGGCAGCATGACATCATTCTCAAAGCGAGCCGTGTCTACCCGCGAACTACTTCCTGTATTAAATAACTCGCTTTCACGGCCAAGTATACATACCGACAATAATTTGCTCGCGATTGATGTGCTCCGAAACGGAAAGAGTCATTTCCCAATGATATAGCCCACGTTATGTTTAGCAATTCGCTTCTAACTCGGCGGAGTCAGCAGGTCAGTGACAAGCCAGATAATCATACGCCGCCTACTCACCCCCCAAATTTTGGGGGGATGGCTCCCATTTACGCGTGAGACTCTTTCTCGCAGTAGGGAGTCTCGCGAGACGAGAATGGTTCAAAATTACAGATCTACCACCATCCTCCCCACAGCGCATGCTCCATTTCGCAGGCTCCATTACCATCCCTGCCTCCAATAGCGGAAGTTGACCTTTACTACGTTGCTATGACGTACAAAACCCACGAACGCACGGTTCAGTTTGAATCCGGCCGAACAACTCCTTCAGTGTTGCAAATGAGTATGAGGCGCCGTTTGTGACAATATTGTCAACGACAAATATATAGAGGTAAAACCAAAATATAAAGTCGCCATTTGTGACAATATTGTCAGACACAAATATATACAGGTAAAACCAAAATATAAAGTGACATTTGGCAAATATAGCGTGTGGTTTTATAGTTAAAACGATATAAATAGGGCCTATATATATAAAGTTAATTTTTTTGAATATATGTAAATATTTTTTGAAAATAGAAATAAACGTCTTAATTTGACGTAAATATAAAGTACACGAACTAAAATATATGGTGTACATGTAAACCGGATATGCCCAAAGGAAGCTGCGCAATCGATGTGCGCGCGAGTAATACTGATTAATCAAAACTGCAACTGGGTTCTGAAGCGAAACTAGGACAGCGGTGAAAGCCACTCGCATGTCACAGATGTGGCGAATCATACAATGAGATTACGTAAGTAGTAGTAAAAGAGCAAATTGGGTCCTTTTTATGCAAATTTGTGGCGGTCACGTGGCGGCTCTCGTCCAATCAGAAGCGAGTATTTCAAATCCGTCACAGAGCTCTCGTCCAATCAGAAGCGAGTATTTCAAATTGACCAAAAGGCTACCTCCAGCACAGGAGAGTTCCAATTTTTCCAGGTCAAAAATAGTTCCATGTATTCATCCGCGGTGATGCGGCTTTGGTGGTGATGCGGTCTCGGGAAAAAGCTTCCGCGGAGAAAAAGTAGTCCCTAGATAAAATGGTCCGATGGGGTCGAGTGAGGTATCAAAGTGAAGCTTATGTGAAGGGGCATCTAATGGGCTGGGTGTGGGGTTGACATATCGGCCTTCTGCGCATGCGCGGCGGCCGAAGGGTATGAAAATAGCCTTTTTGGAGCTAGGGGAGCCCCTAGTGGACCGATGGGGTCGAGTGAGGTATCAAAGTGAAGCTTAGGTGAGGGGGCATCTAATGGGCTGGGTGTGGGGTTGAAATAGCGGCATTGTGCGCATGCGCGGCGGCCGAAGGGTATGGAAATAGCCGTTTTGGAGCTAGGGGAGCCCCTAATGGTCGAATGGGGTCGAGTGAGGTATCAAAGTGAAGCCTAGGTGAAGGGGTATTTGCTGGTTGGGTGGGTGCATGTAAAATTTTTCCTGAAAAAAAAAAATACGGACATTATCGAAAAACCTGGGAAAATGCCTATATGGGGTATGAGGGGTATATAGGTCGCCGGGCTTAACGGGGCTTGTCTATCAATAGAGTTATCACCCCCTAGTTCCAGGGTGGGTGTATGTAAAAATTTTCCTGAAAAAATACGGAATACAGACTTTATCCTAAATTACGGGAAAATGCCTATATGGGGTATGGGAGGTATAGGACCATCCTGGGAAACGTACTTCTATACATTTGCGGTAGGCTCGTTTTACTCGTCTCGTCATTTAGAACATGATAGGAAGTGTCCCGTGCGAATCGGTGAAATTTTTGAAAAAAGTCACCGATATAGCCTCATATAGTCCCATACTGAGGGTATAGGATCAATGTTTGTCCCCTGGGAAACGTACTTCTATACATTTGCGGTAGGGTTGTGGGGTCTCGTTTTACTCGTCTCGTCATTTAGAACATGATAGGAAGTGTCACCGTGCGAATCGGTGAAATTTTTGAAAAAAGTCACCGAGCCCCATATAGTCCCATACTGGGGTATAGGTTCAATGTTTATCCCCCTGGGAAACGTACTTCTATACATTTGCGGTAGGGTTGTGGGGGTCTCGTTTTACTCGTCTCGTCATTTAGAACACGATAGGAAGTGTTGCGGAGCGAATCGGTGAAATTTTTGAAAAAGTCACC
>JAVTVY010045241.1:0-19999 GCA_036873755.1 Hanleya hanleyi | reverse complement strand
ACTTGAATGATGTTGTCAAGCTCGGCGTAGCAGATCACATTGACGGTGCTCCGGAGGGCTCGTTGAAAGTGGATTTCCAACCGTAAATTGCCTTGCTTGGCCAGGGCCAGCTGATGGTCGTTCTCTAAGGTGGGGTCAGATCGAAACAGAACAATGTGTATCCGTTCGCGTAGTCCTCCCGACTGATGAAATTCCCTTCGTCCTGGTTGATTTGACCGGTGGCTGTAAACAGGCTCTGATAGGCTCGAATGAAATTCGCGCGCCCAAAGTTCGGGGTTAAGGCCGTGGCTGGCACCTGTTGTACATCCACATGCAGGGCCACAAAATTGATGCCGAAATGTTTAAAATCAAACGGATTCTCTGGGTAGGCTCCACTGAAACTGGTATTTTCCACACAGGCCAGGATCAATCGCTTGGGTAGTTCCCCCAGGAACAGGTTGTCTTTGTTGGCGCTCATATTTCCAGCAGACACAGAGAACACTTTGGTTTGTACACGTCGGATAGGGTACTGGGCTGGTTTTATTTCCAAGGCTTTCATGTGTCCCAATTGAACGGCTGGATTCGGTTTCACTTTTCGGACATACAGGACTGCGTCTTCGATGACAATCTTATAGTCAGCTACATGCGCCTCTACGTTAGTGGCCATCAAGGCGAAGGTCAGAGGCTCCCGTATCAGTCGGATTTTGATGGGAACCTTGTTCAAGAGGTATCGGTCTTGCATGAACATGTCTGCGTGCAGTCGACCGATCATATCCACCGAGACGCCGTTCGCGGTCAAAGCCTTCCGTTGGCTATATCCCGTATTGTCGTTCTCTGCGCCCATGTGCTCGGCTTTATCCTGGTAGAATAAAGCGGCTGTCAGTTGAGATTTTTTAGCCTCTCGCCCATGCGACAACAGCGTCTCGATGTAGGCTCGATAGGGGTACGTGTTGGTCGAGTCACTGAGAAATATATCCACCTGTTGAAACATCGAGTGCAGCCAGAGATTCGTCGGGCCCACCGTTGCTTGGTCGACGATTCTGGTGCCATCTCCACTGACGATCTTGGCTTTCACATACAAGTAGGTATGGGCTAAATCCACATAGGTCGTATCCGCATTACTTATGGTGAACTCGATGGGTCCTGTTGCGTTGATGCTGGACAGCGGGAGATGCTCCACCCATAATCCTTGTTCGGCACTGGTCTGTGTGGGCGGCACGGTCCACAAATCAAATTCACTGTTGGTGGAGGGGCAGGACTCGGCGTGGATCAGGGACATGTTTTAAGAAAAGATATCCCGGGTCTTCTTCGATGTGCGTCGTCGCTGGGTCGGTCGTCGACTGGTGCGTGGTTTCGGTGGGGCAGCTCTTTTATTCCCTACGGTGCGTCGTGCTTTGGCCACCAAGACGCCTCCCGCTTCTTTGGCCCGCCGTTTCAAGGCTTCTTTGGGTGCTGTACCTCCCATCACATCACCGGCCACTTGCAGTCCACTGCGTACCGCTTGTTTGCCGATTGCTTTCACCCCACGCGTCACCAAGGGCAGGAACGTTTTGACGATGCTGCCGAGTATGTTCCCAGTCCATGTCCACGTTGCATGCGTGCACCACTAAACACCGGAAAGCCACCCCCGGCCTGTTGGGCATAATAGTCCATATAGCTGCGTGCATCGCACTCGTAAGGCACCTTCGTTATGCAAAGTGGGGAGCACGTGCTTGTCGAAAATGAAGTGTCACCACCACTTTCCCGCGTTCGAATGCCACCGGTCGTCCCGTGTCATCTCTTATATCCACCGTGATCGTGTTGATGTGGGTTTGTCGTACAGGCAGGAAGAGCATGTGGGTGAAACTGTGGGTGACTTGATCTCCATACAACTTTTTCATGGGCACCACCCGTAACAGAGGTGTGTTGATATCACCCACGATGTGGTTGTCCACCACGTCCGAGTAGACGTAGAGTCCGTACATACCCGACTTCATATCCATCGGGATCTCGCCTTGGTGGGCGGTGGGACCAGCGAACGTCCGTAGATCGAAACCCAGCATTTGCTGTAGGATACGACACTCGCGTTGGCGGTGACGATAAGCTCTGCCTTGTCGTTGTGTGCGTTGTAATCGAAGTTCACGTGATTCTTGAAGGGATAGGCTTTGATGGGTTTTGAAGTATTTGTGACCTCCCGTAGAGCCTTATAATGCAACAGTCTTGACAGCCCACCCATGAATTCCTTGGGAGTATCGTATTGGCCTTCAGGGAGAGTGAGTCGGGTGTCTTTTCCTTCGTAGGTAACCTCGTACCACACTTCATTGGCTCGCACGTTGTACCACGAGTAAGGGTACTGAATATCCACCAGTCCACATTCCCACCGGCCAGGTAAATGCAACGGTTGTGGTAATTGAGTCACATACTTGGCCACGGTGTTGTCAGGAAACACTTCCAGCGAACTGTTACTGGGTAGGGTGAGGTAAAACATGGCGACTGAGCTGTCCTGCTGCTGCACCGGGTTTTAATAGGTGTTCCAGACCTTGGGTGGTTGTGTCCGGCGTCGTGTTCGTCGCGTTGACTTGCTACGTGTCACGGCTCTGGAAATGTGCGGTGTCCTGATCAAGGGTGGTTTTTAAAGGTCTGAAAAGAAGGTGCCCGTTGTGGTGGTGGTGGAGTTTTGGGGGGTGACTCCGGTTCCCAGTTCGGATTCCCAAGGTTGTGGAATCTGTCGTGGTGCACGACTCGGCGATTGCTGGGTTTGCTGCATAAAGGCCCAGCGGTGGGGGTTCCCCACCAATTCCTGTGGTACATGCATGTCTTTCAAGCCTTGAGCGAAGACCTCCCATCCTCGAGGATCCGTGTGCGATCTGCGTTTACGCATCAGGTCATTCACTAAATCCGTCATGTGGGTGCCGGGACCACCTGATTCTGTACCAGGAGTTCGCCTTTATCATTCCAAGTCATGTTAGGATTCTGTTTCATCCGTTGTAATACCAGGCCAGCTTGTTTCTTGAACGAGGCAGGTACACTCTTCAGCACTTCGTCTTCCACCCACTGTGGGGCTGTGGGGGCTACCCCTGGTAATGGCGGCTGTTGGAACGGTGCTGAGGTCAGCGGTCTGTCACGTGGTGGTGGTGGTGGTGGTGGTGGTGGTGCTGTTGCTGGGGTAGACAGGGTTTTGTATTGGTCCATGAACGTCATGTACCGTTGAAGCGTCTCATTGTACCGTTGTACTTTCTCACTGTCGCTTAACCCCGGTCTCTGTAAGATCTGTTGCATCTCTCCATCGAGGGTGTTTATGGTCTTCACCGTAGGTGGCACAGGGTAGGGCGATTGGAGGTTTTGAAGCAACCGAGGTTCGACGAGGACCATTTTTTTCGTGTGGTTCATTGTCGGCCGAAGAGTCCACCCAATACTGGACCCAACACGGAAGCGGCCAACGGTGCTAAGATGGCCCCGAGAAAGCCGCCTTTCTGTAACACCTTTTTCTTTTGTGTTTGTGGGACCCGCTTATGGACTAGGGTTCGGAGACCTGTCTTATGCTTGGCCAACTTGGTCTTCTGAGCCGGAGTCAGTGGTACGTTGCCTTTTAACAGGTTGTACCCGATCTCGCACAGACAGCGTACAAGGTCAGGGTCCGCACCGCGTACAATGGTTCGGACCAACTCGGGTGGGGCCGTCTTCAATACACGGAGCGTGGGAGCGTGCTTCCGTACTCGCGCAGACATCATGTACAACTAATGCCAGAACCCACAACTCTACCCTTTTTATCCACCTCAGAGACAAAAAATCAACCCTGCTGTGGTATTCATTCTTTTTATTATCTCCATCATCAAACACACACACTCCAGCTGGGGGCGCCACTGTGGGTGTGTTTACATTATTTTTGCAAGTACACGTGGTGGGTCTCCCCGGGAAAGATGCCGGTCCGTAGTCGAAGGTGGTCGGGGGTGGCTTGCTTGAGGTCGAAGAGCATATACCCGTGCTGAGGGGTTGTGGCATCTTTAAAGGCTTCCAACGCAAACGGTGTGCGGCCGGGATATATCTGTCTCGCCAGGTGCAGCAGTTGAGTGGTATCTCTCGGGTTTTTGAAGACCACCAGGTAGTGGGCATTTAAGCTGATGTTCCGATGTTCTTTGTTTTTACTGAACAGATTCTGCACAATGTAGATGATGCTGAGCCGTCGATGGTGGCTGCCTTTGGTAAAGAGTTGGGTGACCCGCGCATCCGTCTCCGCCATGAGATCATCCAGAACCACCAAGGTGTCGGGTTCCAAATCGGCCAGGTTGGGTAGGCCTTCCACGAACGTGATGTGGGGCATTGCTGCATACGCTGCCTGCCATTCTCCGTAACACCACACGACTCGGGCAATAGGTGGGGTGATCATGCTGTCGGCGTGTTGAAGGAGCTTCCGGACGAAGTGCGTTTTGCCGGAGCCCGTCGGTCCTGCGATGAGACACGTGAAGGGATGCTGCCACCGTGGGTCCATGGTTCGAGGTGTATCCGTTGTCGTGGTAACCCGCTCTTGTAAATTTCGTACGAGTGAACTGGAGTGGTGGTGGGTACAACGTCGGTCGTCGTTGTCTGTTCACTGCGAGGGATGATGATGGTGGTGGTGGGTACAACGTGGGTCGTCGTTGTCTGTTCACTGTGAGGGATGAAATCTGGTGGGTCTTGAGACGTAGTGGGTGTTCTTGGTGTAGGTGTAGAGCTTACACTCGACGTGGCTTGTACACGGGGTGTGGTGGTGGTGGTGACTGGGCTCGATACGACTGGTGCTCTCTGTAGACCGGTTTCGCTGGTGGCTGGTGTTCTCAGTTGGTTAAGTAACGTACTGACATAGGCTACGTCGTAAAACACACCTCCGTACAACACACTCAGCAGGGTTAGCACTAGCACCACAAAGCCCACTTGCGCTTTGCGCGTTTTGGGAGACGCTGTGTTCAGAGACAGCTGCTGTTGGTCCATAGCACTGTGGTCGGACTTGGAATGAAGGAGGACGGCAGTGGTGTCTGGCTTTATAGTCGTTTCACCTGGTTGGCCGCGACCCAGGAATTGAAAGAACTGGGCCAGCCTTGCCATTTGACGAAATGAAACAGTTTGCCACGTCGACGTTCCGTTTTCAAAATCTGCTCCACCGTGTAGTAGTCTTGCTGTGTTTTTACGACAGGCTGTAATTCCGTCTCGTAAAACGTCCCTAGCAACGGTTCCCCTTGAAGATCTTCCAGTTCATAGACTCGCCGCTGTCGGGGTAGGCGCCGTTTAATCAGGAAGTGCTCATCGCTCCAGTTGGGCAAGTAACTTTTCTCGAACTGGCCCTTGACTTTACTGATCCGTACAGGGTCCCCGACCTTGTACACCGCCTTCGTCGTTCGCTGCGATGGCCTGGGGTACAACACACGGCGGACTTGGGCTTCATTGCGTTGGGTGACGGTAATGGGGGCTCTCTCTATACTCCGGTGATAGGCTCGATTGTAACCCCTCACCAGTTTCGGGAGAACATCGATGTACCGCCTTGTATTCTTATAGGTGAAATATTTATACATGCGGCCTTTGAATGTCCTGTTGAACCTTTCCACCACGGAAGCCTTGGTCTCGTTGTACGTGTGGAAGAAAAACACCTTCTGGGCTTTCAGAAACTGTTGGAACGGTCTGTTGAGGAATTCCGTGCCTTCGTCGGTTTGCAAATACAAAGGTTTGCGCCCGGTCTTGAAGATGTCTTTGAACGCCGCTATGAGATTTGCCCCCGTTTTCGTCCGGATGGGTACCACCCACGCATACTTGGATAGAATATCGATGCACGTCAAGATATATCGATTCCCATCGTTGTGTTTGGCAAAGGCGCTCATATCGACCAAATCCGCTTGCCACTGGGCATCTATTCCTCCCACGATGACCCGGTTCCGTAGAAAATGGCGACGGACAGATCGATGTAAGGTATAGGTGTCTTGCATCTAGACTTGGGCACGTTGTATCCCCTGGGGTTTGGCCGCTCGATAGAGAGCCGACAAGGCACTATAGGCCGCCGGACTGTCGGGACTGTAGTATAAGTTATCCAACACCTTCTCCCAGCGCTTCATGGTGACAAAATGATGATGGACCCTGGCTCTATCGTTTATTTATAACGGGTGTATCTTGGGCCGGAGTTTCTTTCTGATTTTCTTCGTGGGCTTCCACAGTGGCCATGGTAAATGACCAGTCCAACTCGTCTGATGACCGCTTGATAAGCACTTCATCCACATCTACCACGGCATCTTCCAATGCAGACCATAGATCAGGGTGAAGGGTAAAATGCACTGTACCTCCATCTAGCCGAGCCAATTGAGCAAAGAAAGGGCCGCGTCGGATGTACACATCGTGACACAAGTGGATGAGGTCGCCGTCCAGTTCACCAGACAACACCCGTTTGAATTTGGTCCAGCCCTCTCGGGACAGACGAATGTGAGCCGGGCACGGTTGTGTAGGGTCCGTGTCTCCCACCACCTCCTCCATGATATCGACCTTATGCGCATACACGTGCAGGAAAACCTCGGGGGTCAAGCTGAGATACGCCAGTATTATATGCTCCGTCATGGTCAGTACGTGAATGGTACCAGATTTGACTGTCTCTCGTATTTATAGGGAGAACCCCGTGAGATGAAAGGATCAGGTGGTCATGTTACTGGGCTGACTGAGTCTAGCCGGGTAATCAATGGCATCGTCGTCGGGTTCATGTAGTTGTTCATGGGGTTCAGCCAGCGCGTCGTCCATAGCACGAGCCCACGCCAACTGGTCTGATGATCGCTCGTCCGGTGTAAACAGCTGGTCCACAATAGGCACCACTTTCTCCAAGGCTGACCACAGAGCGGGGTCTAGGGTGAAGCCTCGCGTAGGGTCTTGGTAGCGGCCCAGGCGTAGGAAGAGGGAGGTACGGTATACGTAAATGGCATTGTCTATGTGGATGAGGTGTCCGTCGAGCTCACCGCTCAACATCCGTTTAAATTTGGTCCACCCGTCACGAGGTAGTGTCACCGTATTCGATATGGTCTCAGCGGGCGCCCAGCAAATAGCTCCACGGTCTTCCACCAGGGTGACTTTATCTTCATAGACGTGTAACCCCACCTGGGGTGTAAGGGGCAGGATGGCTCGTAGGTCGGATGACATGCTTGCTCCAAATGTCGAACGGTGAATGACACACACTCTGTCTCACCCTCGTATTTATATACCACAGCGCCAGGGTCAATAGGGCACAGACTAGTGTGAGGCCAACCAGCCGGCGCTGGTTCCGGCGTGAGCGCTCCTGGTCCATAGCCCGAGCATCAAGGATGGCTGTCATAGTCCAGTAGTGGTGAGTGATGGCACGCCTCTCCATCGAGTGCACTCTGTGGAGGACCGCTTCTGTGAACTCGTTCAGGATCTGGCGTCGTCCCTCGTTGTCGTCGCCATCTGCAAACATGGACCGGACCACTGCTCGGTAACCCGTGAATGAATTCACCGCGGTGGCATGCTGTAAAATGCGAGTCGCACAGGGCTGGATCTCCGTCATGGCTCTGCAACCGTAGAAATGAAAGTGTGGGATCCAGAGAGACGTGTTTTATAGACCAGATGTAGCTCTACGGGTGTAGTCCGTGATACGTACTATTCTGATGGGTTAGTCCAAAAAAGGGAGCAACAACAACAACACAGATTACAGGTCAATCCTTTTTATTATGCGTGAACATCATAGGAATGCATGTACTGACCTGTCTGTGTGGGTTTCCCACAATGGCGTTCACCTTCGTGTCTTTTCGGGTACGTCCGTGTCTTTTCGTTAAAGTCCGTGTATTTTCGGTAAAGTCCGTGTCTTTTCGGATCGGTGACGTCCGTGTCTATCATCCGGGTACTTCGCGTCTGCGCAATGCGGCTCAGTCGTACACCAGTACACCAGTCTCGATCCTCCACTTGGGGTAGAGTGTGCTAAAAACAGATTACCAGCTAGCGTGCTATAAAAGGGAAGGGGCCTTGCCGTTTCATCAGACAATCTATCAACCACCAAGATGTTCACTTGCACAACTTGCCAGAAGCAGTTTACTCGTCTAGATAATTTACGACGCCACGAGGCCTCCACCCACAACGATGCACGGTATACTTGTATAACCTGCGCACGGTCATTTAATCGGGAGGATCAGTTACTGCGCCACGAACGCTCATTCCACGAGGGCGCGACGGAACAATGTAAGGATTGTGGTCAACTCTTCAAACGACGCAGTCAGTTGAGACGGCATCAGCGTTTGATTCATGCCCCGTCTCCACGGTTTTGGCGACAACTTCCTACTGAAGAGGAGCCGCGGAAGGTCAGACCCAGTGAAGATAAGCCCGGGGAGACGAACGCCACTGGTGATGCGATGACGGAGAGCCCGCCTATACCCACAGTTGGGAAGAGCCTGGATTTCCAGCCGGACCCCACCGTTACGGTTTCGAGTGATACGTCATACATCGAACATTTTCTGGACGAGCCCATAAATGTTCCTAGCGATCTCTTACCCGAATATCATCCAGAGAGTGACATCTCTCGGCGCCATTGGACCATGACACGGCACTGTTTCCACCGTCATCGCCCTATTCAAGATATCTACAATTTCCCACTGACCAAGCTCACCCGTCTACGCAGCTACGTGGAAACCATCTTCAATGACCAACCTACGGCCTTCACGTTAAATGTAGCATTTGGGTACATCTTATGCCATAAGATGACGGGTGAATTGCGCTATTTCTATTCCAGTGCCATCCACCCAGTGTACGACCAACCGTTTACCATCATTGACCGGAGGTCACTAGAGATGATGCTGGACCAAGTGGAACAATTGGATGTCTTGGGATGGGCCCAACAACAACGACCCAACACCAAGTGGACAGTGAAGAGGGTGACCAATGTTACATTTTTCCTTACCAAGGTGATTCACCACCGCCATCGGTTGAATGCGTCACTCGTGCACTGATGAATACCATAACATGCCGTACATGTCTACATGCTGATCATTGACTTGAGCTCAGTAAACATTAAATGTGACGGTGCGTTAAAACATGGTGTTTGATATTTCAATTTTGTTTTGCTGTGAACATACTAAGCATACCCAGGGCGGTTCCCCCAGCCTGGGTATGATGTAACATTGGGGATAATAAACTGTATGAACATTGCTGAACTTGTCGTTATTCATATTGGACCGACTGACCTGGAGGTGACCTTTGACCTTTTGACCCGCGTCCGCGCGGGCACTGCCGGGGATGACGCGCGCGCTGCGGCCGGGGCGCGCTGCGGCCGGGGCGCGCTGCGGCCGGGGCGCGCTGCGGGGGGCGCCGGGGCGGGGGCAGGAAAACACCCCGGAGGGTTGAACGTTGGAACTCTTCTGGGTTTGGAGGTAGTTTTAGTGAAAAACCCGGAAGTGACATGGGACCCATACAGGGTCCAGTTTTCGACACTAGGTGACCACATCCCGACAAAAATGGCCAGTTTTCGACACCGGATGTGCCGCCATCTTGAACATACGTGCCGCCATCTTGGATATGTCCCATAATGCACCGGGTCAAAATACTCGCTTCTGATTGGACGAGAGCTCCGTGGCGGATTTGAAATACTCGCTTCTGATTGGACGAGAGCTCCGCATTGCATCTGCGCATGCGCAGAATGATATTCCTACCGCACACCCAGCCCATTAGATGCCCCTTCACATAAGCTTCACTTTGATACCTCACTCGACCCCATTGGATCATTAGGGACTCCCCTACATCCCAAAACGTCTATGCGCATGCGCAGAATCGTGACAACGCCCGAGCCGCTAGTCCAGTCAGATGCCCCTTCACATAAGCTTCACTTGGATACCTCACTCGACCCCATCGGACCATGAGTAGCTCCCCTAGCTCCCAACACGTCTATTTCCATACCCTTGGGCCACCGCGCATGCGCAGAAGGCCGATATTTCAACCCCACACCCAGCCCATCAGATGCCCCTTCACATAAGCTTCACTTTGATACGTCACTCGACCCCATTGGACCATGAGTAGCTCCCCTAGCTCCAACACGGCTATTTCCATACCCTTGGGCCACCACGCATGCGCAGAATGGTGACAACGCCCAAGCCGCTAGTCTAGTCAGATGCCCCTTCACATAAGCTTCACTTTGATACCTCACTCGACCCCATTGGACCATGAGTAGCTCCCCTAGCTCCAAAACGGCTATTTTCATACCCTTGGGCCACCGCGCATACGCAGAATGACGCTATGTCAACCCCACACCCAGCCCATCAGATGCCCCTTCACATAAGCTTCACTTTGATACGTCACTCGACCCCATTGGACCATTATTGGCTTCGCTAGCTCCAACACGGCTATTTTCATACCCTTGGGCCACCGCGCATGCGCAGAATGACGCTAGTTCAATCCCACACCCAGCCCATTAGATGCCCCTTCACCTAAGCTTCACTTTGATACCTCACTCGACCCCATCGGACCAGTAGTAACTCCCCTAGACTCCAACACGGCTATTTCCATACCCTTGGGCCACCGCGCATGCGCAGAATGACGCTAGTTCAACCCACACCCAGCCCATCAGATGCCCCCTCACATAGGCTTCACATTGATACATCACTCGACCCCACTGGACCAGTAGTAACTCCCCTAGCTCCAAAACGGCTATTTCCATATCCTTGGTCCACACGAGTTGTCTCCCTTGCGTCAATGTGTGCAGATGGCGCTACGGTCGACGCCGTGATGGGGAAAGGGCGTCCCCGCACCATCCTGGAGCCGCCATTTTGTTTGTTGTTTTCTTGCGGAGATACACGGGACAATAAACACTCGACCCTAGGGTGGTACAGATGCTAGACTGATCCTATTAACATGGTACAACACCTATAGATTATGTTTATTACTAGGACGTCAGCGAAATACTAGTACCCATCCTCCGCATAGCAGAACTGTACAACCCAGAACAAGTCAGGACATGCCTTGATCTCTCACTCGATGCCGCCATTTCGACCACCACCAGTTTGGGAGTCAATGACGGCATGGGGAAAAACCCCAGACAAACAAGTCTATACATGTCCAAAGGTCACGCCTCATTCACACCAACCGATAACCTTCACTTTCATACCTCACTCGACCCCATCGGACCATGCAGCGTATTTCCAGTCTAGGGACTACTTTTTCTCCGCGGAGGCAGACCGCATCACCGCCAGGACCACATCACCGTGGAGGAATACATCCAGTCAAATTTTACTCGCTTCTGATTGGACGAGAGCCGCCCCGTGACCGTCCCCAATATGCAAATTTCTGAGGTCAAATTTTACTCGCTTCTGATTGGCTGTCACCTCCTCGTTTCCTCCTCAATTATGCAAATTTCTGAGGTCAATGGACGTGTATCTGCTCTTTACCTACTACTAATACAACATCGTCTGCATAAAGCAAAATACAGACCACCTCTTCATCACTGTTAACTCCCTTCTCAGAACTCTTAAAATATAACAATAAAATATCGATAAGTTTCTGAATGTTTACTAGTTGAGAGTCGACATTTGAGAAATCCGTTGTAGAGCCTCCTTCTTCAGGGATAATAGGGTCAGGTTATATATCTGGTCAGTGTTTATCTGGTCAACACTGACCAGCAACAACTGTTTGGTCTGTTTGTTTCAATGCCACTGCTGGAGATTGTCAGTCCTATAGCCTGGGTATTGTTTTACCATTTATAGGTGAGAAGTTTTCTATTTTTCCATTTTTGAACCTTACAGTCTTTGTAAATTGAGTTCTTAAGAGATATGTTAATATACATCTGAGAGAGGTAATGTGCCGTGTAATTTAGATAAATATCTATTTGACTAATTCGCTCCTTTGTTTTACCACCACATGGTGATTTACAGTCTAAAGTTTAGATGACTTATCCCTGGTTCTGACAGTTATTTTTCTTGCAGTTTACATCCTGAAATAGCCTCGAGCAAATATGTATAAAAATTGAGATATGATTGATCAAAATTAGTTCCCAGGCATATAGTCTTTTTGTTCATGATTGTGTATCATGCTAAGATTTGTGACTTTGATTCATTATTTATTCAGTGAAGAGTGGATCCATTTAATAGATTTCAAATGGACCATTTCCCACCTTTCCGTACCATCCATCTGGTTGTATTTCATCCAATTACACTGTATCGAACTGTATCATTTTACATGTAACTGAATTTGACGGTTTAAAGCTGGAAAGTATTATCAAATAATTATGTCTGCCTGATCAAATCGACATGTTACATAATTCGATGATGTATCACAGCATTCTATTGTAACTATACGCCGCAGCTCTGTTCACTGGGGCATTTGAGAACATACGCGATTTATATCTATCTCATTTATCTGTTTTGTGCTAAAACGTGCATTCGGTTGTAAATCGTGAATCCGTGTAGCTAAGTAAAAAATATGGGATATTAATACAGTGGATAGGTTTTCATAGATTTTTGATATGTTCAAAGATTATTTTGATTTTGATGTGGCGAGTGGAGATTCTACATGTTAACATTTATATCATGCAAGATCTATGTGCATTCTTCTTGTTTCAATGCCACTGCTGGAGACGGTCAGACTACAGCCTGGCTAAATGTTTTATCATTTACAGGTGCTGCAGCCATGACCCATCTCGATGGAGCCATCATGCCCAGCCACATCGACAGGATGACAGCCAAACAGGCTGATTATTTAGGCAGATTTAAATTATTCCCAAATTGCTAATATACCCAAATATATTATACCCGAGTCTAAAGCCTTGCACTTACCATTACCATAGAAAATTAATATGGATTGGATCTTGATAAAACTTATTTAATATTTATAACACATTCACTGTGTTTTTCTGAGTCACTGTGTTATGTTGGAAATGTACTCATGTTATCGTCATATACACTCTCGAAACGCAAATGTTAGATTTAACATCTAGAGGGTTGGAGGAGGGAAAACATTTAGAAAGTGTTGTATTCGACACTTTTAAGTGTTATATGCAACATTTTAAGCTGTTGCATCCAACACTTAAAAGTGGCGAAACAACACTTTCTATAAATGTTTTCCCTCCTCCAACCCTCTAGATGTTGAATATAACATTTGCGTTTTAAGAGTGATAGCATGAGTACCGACGTCTTACATATATATTGAAAAGAATAGGAGAAACAACACATCCCTCTTATAGTCCACATCAAACCAATCCGAAAACAAATTATTCAATTTCAGATAGCACGAGACTTTATTATAAATTGACATAATAGCTTTCAAAATATTTCCATTTATACAACGGATAGGTTCTCTCATTTTATCGAGTCATAGGCTTTGCCAAAATCAATTGGTATAACACTGTAAGATCGATACATACGTAAGTAGGTGTACGGACATTTCCCCCAGTGGACATTTCCCTCAGCGGACATTTTCCCCATGGACATTTCCCCCAGTGGACATTTCCCCCACCCAATATTTTTAGGTTATTTTGAACATAGTTTTTAAATAATTTGGCAATAACACAATTTTTTTACATATTTTTTATTTTCTTTCAAAAGGATAGAAGGATTTGCACATATGTTTTACGATATTACGTTATTATAGTGATAAGATGTTATACATATACACAGTATTATCAGTATAATTATACAGTCTTATAGCACATTTTAAAACAATATATTAAAGAGTCACCGAGGCCTGGGTAGGCCCATAGGCCTATACTGCATGGCTATGGGTGTATAGGGCCATACGGGGTGGACATGTTGGAGTCTAGGTGAGTCCCTGGTGGTCCAATGGGGTCGAGTGAGGTCTTATTTTGAAGCTCTCGTGGAGGAGCACTTGACTACACTAATGTTTGTTGTTCAATAGTCTGCGCATGCGCAGACTGGCCCGTAGTATAGAAAGTAGGCATTTTGGGGGTATGTGGGTGTGTGTTTGGGTTAGAGATGGGCTATTCACGGTTCGAATGGGTCGTGTGATGTATCCATGTGAAGCCTATGTGAGGGAGCCTCTGATGGCGTGGGTGTGGGGTTGAACTATCGTCATTCTGCGCATGCGCAGCCTGGCCGTAGTATGGAAATAGACGTTTTGGGGGTCTAGCCGAGCCCCTCATGGGCCTATTGGGTCGAGTGAGGTGTCCATGTGAAGGCTAGATATGGGGGCTAGACTAATTATATATTCTGTATTATACAATCGGATAGCGGTTGTCGTGAATAACAACAAGTTCAGCAATGTTTATATAGTTTATTATCCCCAATGTTACATCATACCCAGGCTGGGGGAGCCGCCCTGGGTATGTTTAGTATGTTCACAGCAAAACATATTGAAATACCTGCCCGTACGACAAACCCACATCAACACGATCACGGTGGATATAAGAGATGACACGGGACGACCGGTGGCATTCGAACGCGGGAAAGTGGTGCTGACACTTCATTTTCGACAAGCACGTGCTCCCCACTTTGTATAATGAAAGTACCTTACGAGTGCGATGCACGCAGCTATATGGACTATTATGCCCAACAGGCCGGGGGTGGCTTTCCGGTCTTTAGCGGTGCACGCATGCAACGAGGACATGGACTGGGGAACATACTCGGGAGCATCGTCAAAACGTTTCTGCCCTTGGTGACGCGGGGGGTGAAAGCAATCGGCAAACAAGCGGTACGCAGTGGACTGCAAGTGGCTGGTGATGTCTTGGGGGGTACGGCACCCAAAGAAGCCTTGAAACGGCGGCCCAAAGAAGCGGGAGGCGTCTTGGTGGCCAAAGCACAACGCACCGTAGGGAATAAAAGACCTGCCCCACCGAGACCACGCACCAGTCGACGACCGACCCAGCGACGACGCACATCGAAGACCCGGGATATCTTTTCTTAAACATGTCCTTGATCCACGCCGAGTCCTGCCCCTCCACCAACAGTGAATTTGATTTGTGGACCGTGCCGCCCACACAGACCAGTGCCGAACAAGGATTATGGGTGGAGCATCTCCCGCTGTCCAGCATCAACGCAACAGGGCACATCGAGTTCACCATCAGTAATGCGGATACGGCCTATGTGGATTTAGCCCATACATACTTGTATGTGAAAGCCAAGATCGTCAATGGAGATGGCACCAGAATCGCCGACCAAGCAACGGTGGGCCCGGCGAATCTCTGGCTGCACTCGATGTTTCAACAGGTGGATATATTTCTCAGCGACAAACTCATCAGTGACTCGACCAACACGTACCCCTATCGAGCCTACATCGAGACGCTGTTGTCGCATGGACGAGAGGCTAAAAAATCTCAACTGAGAACCGCTTTATTCTACCAGGACAAAGCCGAGCACATGGGCGCAGAGAACGACAATACGGGATATAGCAAACGGAAGGCTTTGACCGCGAACGGCGTCTCGGTGGATATGATGGGTCGACTGCACGCAGACATGTTCATGCAAGACCGATACCTCTTGAACAAGATCCCCATCAAAATCCGACTGATACGGGCGCCTCCGGCCTTCGCCTTGATGGCCACTAACGTAGAGGGGAATGCAGCTGACTATAAGATTGTCATCGAAGACGCAGTGCTGTATGTCCGAAAAGTGAAACCGAATCCAGCCGTTCAATTGGGACACATGAAAGCCTCGGAAACAAAACCAGCCCAGTACCCTATACGACGTGTGCAAACCAAAGTGTTCTCTGTGTCTGCTGGAAATATGAGCGCCAACAAAGAAAACCTGTTCCTGGGGGAACTACCCAAGCGATTAATCCTGGCCTGTGTGGAAAATACCAGTTTCAGTGGAGCCTACCCAGAGAACCCGTTTGACTTTAAACATTTCGGCATCAATTGTGTGGCCCTGCATGTGGATGGACAACAGGTGCCAGCCACGGCCTTAACACCGAACTGGCGCGCGAATTTCATTCGAGCCTATCAGAGCCTGTTTACAGCCACCGGTCAAATCAACCAGGACGAAGGGAATTTCATCAGTCGGGAGGACTACGGGAACGGATACACGTTGTTCTGTTTCGATCTGACCCCTACCTTAGAGAACGACCATCAGCACTTTCATCGAGCCCTCCGGAGCACCGTCAATGTGATCTGCTACGCCGAGTTTGACAACATCATTCAAGTGGACAAGGCGCGCAACGTGCTGTGTGACTTCTCCACCTAACATGGATACAGACCAGATAACCACCGTGCTGGAGAATGACCCAGAGAGGCGCGCAACGTGCTGTGTGACTTCTCCACCTAACATGGATACAGACAAGATAACCACCGTGCTGAAGAATGACCCAGGGACACGTATGGTCTTTCAAGGGGTGTTCGCCCGAGATGTGTTCCCATTAGACCGTATGTATCCTGCTGCTTACGTTCTCAACACGGACCCGATGGACCGACCCGGTGAACATTGGGTGGCCGTGTACTTGGCAGAACAGCAGGGCGAATACTTTGACCCGTACGGCCTGCCACCCCTCCATGCCGATTTAACAGACTTCATGGATCAAGGCACAGAGACGTGGTGTTGGAACAGTCAAACGTTGCAAAGCCTGACCAGTAGCGTGTGCGGACAATATTGCTTGTTGTTTACCTGTACCATCGATGCCGGGGAAGACCCTTATCTACCATCGTACAGTTCTGTTGACGAGTACCCCAAGGCCGAGGACCGCGATGTACTCGTATATGACTGGGCCGCCCATCATTTCAATGTACAAGCCCCGTTCTGGGCTTAAGTTCTTTCAATGTACACACGCCCGCTGTTCTGGGCTTAGAAGTTTACAAGCCCCCTGTTCTGGGCTTCAGTTCTTTCAATGTACAAGCCCCCTGTTCTGGGCTTCAGTTCTTTCAATGTACAAGCCCCTTGTTCTGGGCTTCAGTTTTCACGTGGTTGTTCTCACGTTGTTGTTGTTCACTGAATAAAAAAGTGAGATCTCACCAAAAAACCCTGTCTTGTGTGTTTTATTCATAATGCATAAATGCCCAATGTGGAGATTCAGTCAAACTGAAATCAGTGGTGTAGGATGGGGCAAAAATGTAACCCATCAATGTTAGAATGCAAGAGCACTATAGTAAAATAGAGAGCCAATGAAATCAGCCCACAGACCAAGTACGTGTTTTGGTCTAGGTTTGGAGCGGGCATTTCATTGAGGTGCGTGTAAAGGAAGACGGTGAGTGAAGACTCGTCCAACACGTATAGATGAAGTTTATTACTATAAGTTATATGAGCATAATGCATGAAAGTGGCTTTGAACACCGTATTAGCCAATCAGTGGCCTAGAATGAAGCCAAAGGTAACCCATCCATGTCCAGAAAACATTACCCGGGTGTACAAGAACCCAGATGTAGGCGCGGACGTAGGCGAAAGCACACCGTGAGTACCCCAATTCGATTGGCTGATTGTTCGACCGCTGATTGGTTCTTTTTCTCGACCGCTCATTGGCTCTTTTTTCTCGACCGCTGATTGGTCCAAATGGACCTGCCCATCTTTCCCAGGTTAATTTACAATCCCCTTTTTGTGCTCAAGCTCTGACTATCGATGCCACAACATTGTCCCCTACGAACCTTGCCGAAAGGGAGACCTTTTGACCTGGGTGTGACCTTTTGTCCCGCGCGCGCAGTGCCGGTGATGACGCGCACTTCCTGAGAACTTGCGCTCGCGCGCTGCGGCCGGGGCGGGCCGGGAAAGTTGGAGGTAGTGTTTGCGCGCGCGGGTAGTGACCCCTGTGGGCGCCAAAATGTATATTTCCATACACTTTCTCTACTGCGCATGCGCAGCATGACGTCAGTTCCACGTTACACCCAGCCCGTCGGATACTCCCTCACGACTGCTTCACATGGATACCTCACTCGACCCAATAGGCCCATGAGGGGCTCGGCTAGACCCCAAAAACGTCTATTTCCATACTACGGCCAGGCTGCGCATGCGCAGAATGACGATATTTCAACCCCACACCCACGCCATCAGAGGCTCCCTCACATAGGCTTCACATGGATACATCACACGACCCATTCGAACCGTGAATAGCCCATCTCTAACCCAAACACACACCCACATACCCCAAAATGCCTACTTTCTATACTACGGGCCAGTCTGCGCATGCGCAGACTATTGAACACAGACGAACCATTAGTGTAGTCAAGTGCTCCTCCACGAGAGCTTCAAAATAAGACCTCACTCGACCCCATTGGACCATTAGGGACTCACCTAGACTCCAACATGTCCACCCCGTATGGACCTATACAACCATAGCCATGCAGTATAGGCCTATGGGCCTACCCAGGCCTCGGTGACTTTTTCAAAAATTTCACCGTTTTGCTCCGGGACACTTCCTATCGTGTTCTAAATGACGAGACGTGAAAAACAAATCCAAACAACCATACCGCAAATGTATAGAAGTAGGTTTCCCAGGGGGACAAACATTGGTCCTATACCCCCAGTATGGGACTATATGGGGCTATATCGTACTTTTTCAAAAATTTCACCGATTCGCTCCGAGACACTTCCTATCATGTTTGTCTTGACGAGACTAAGAAAACGAGACCCCACAACCTATACCGCAAATGTCTAGAAGTAGGTTTCCCAGGGGGACAAACATTGGTCCTATACCCCAGTATGGGACTATATGGGGCTATATCGTACTTTTTCAAACATTTTACCGATTCGTTCCGGGAGACTTCATATCATGTTTTTCTTGACGAGACTAAGAAAACGAGACCCCACAACCTATACCGCAAATGTCGAGAAGTAGGTTTCCCGGGATATGGTCCTATACCCCCATACCCCATATAGGCATTTTCACGTAATTTAGAATAAAGTCCGTGTTCCGTATTTTTTCAGGAAATTTTTTACATACACCCACCCTGGAACTAGGGGGAGATAACTCTATTGATAGGCAAGCCCCGTTAAGCCCGGCGACCTATATACCCCCCATACCCCATATAGGCATTTTCCCGGATTTTTCGATAAAGTCCGTGTTCCGTTTTTTTTTTTTTTCAGGAAAATTTTTACATGCGCCCACCCAGCCCATCAGATGCCCCTTCACCTAGGCTTCACATGGATACCTCATACAACTCCATCGGCCCATTAGGGGCTCCCCTAGATCCCAACGTCTATTTTCATACCCTTGGGCCACCGCGCATGCGCAGAATGCCGATATTTCAACCCCACACCCAGCCCATCAGTTGCCCCTTCACGAATGCTTCACTTTGATACCTCACTCGACCCAATCGGACCATTTTATCTAGGGACTACTTTTTTCCGCGACCGCATCACCGCGGAGGAATACATTCCCTCCAACAATTGGAACTCTCCTGTGTTGGAGGTAGCTTTTTGGTCATTCTGCCGGAACTATACTGCACTTGACCTCTCCGACCTCCACGTGACCTCCACAAATGACCTCTACATCCGGGTGAAATGAGACTCGATTCACTCGCTCCCTACTACTTACATGTAACTCGAATTTCAAGGTGACAAAATGAGGACTCGCACATTGCAGACTATCCAATCAAATTTTGTGATTGCCGCTTCCCAGCTTAGAATATACGTGTGTCAAAAATTGTCCTTCGCAAAATTCACGAGGAAATGATAAAAAATTGATGGTAGATTCTGAAAATGTTAAAGGGGAACTCAAACTCTCACGTTTAAGTCTCAGAAGCCAGGAGGAATATTTTCATTGAATAAACATAACATTTTCAGAAAAAAATAAGGCAGAGAGCCAAAACCTACTACAGTATCTTTAAAAGACGCATTACGTTACAGTCCAATTAATGTTATCATCTTATTATTTTTTTTTCTGTTGTAATGATTTTATGTCTGGTGTAATTTAAATATATATATATACTATAGATTGGCATCGGTTCTGTTGTTTCATGTGTATTATAATATGTTTATGTAATGGATGGTGAGTTTGAATTATAAAACAATATCACATGCAGTCGTCTTACCCGTGACGATAAGATATTTCAGCGGCAATGTATACCCTTAATTACTCAGTCCATTCAATCGATGAGTTGCGGAATGGTTGAGTGAACAATTGAGTGAAGGGGGCTCATTTATCGTTTGACATAGCTTTGAAAGTTATAGTATATTAC
>JAVTVY010045240.1:0-20091 GCA_036873755.1 Hanleya hanleyi | reverse complement strand
TAAATCACCTTCTGGACCGACATCTTCTAAAAATAGAAAGAATTCAAATAAGTTTATTATTGTTCAAAAGTCAACTTGGACAATCTGCTATGATAGAGCTGTGAATGAAGGTGAAGCAATTGCCAGATCCGATTCTCGTTAGCCAACAGACGTTCAAAAAGAATTCCCCCCTTTACAATGAAAATATCTCATCCACTATCAACATCAAAATCTAACCAGGAGTGAAAACAATAAGCTAATTTTTTGTTTAATAAAAAAGGTCAACAGTTAAAAAAAAATCATAGGCTAGTTTCCGGCAACAGAGAAGCGGTCAACAGTTTTCAATAATGCCGGCAAGATATCATGATGTTCCAAAAATTCGTGTCGCTGATCAGTACTCTTAATCCATATGATTTTCGTTAGAAAGTCGTTATCTATAGAATGACAGATTCTGTGTGTTCATATGAATATCATGAAGATGTTGTATCTCGGGTTCCATTGAACATATAAGGAATTTGACCCTCCGCCATCCTCGAAGAACATATTAACCCATACCCATTTCAATATTATGAGATCCGACTACAGTATATAAGCCCAATAATGGTGGTGGAAACATGTAACAGCGTACACTCTCGGAAATATTCTCATCATATTCTGAACTCATCAGATGGTATATCCACAACTCAATTTCTGGAATTTTGTCTGAAATTCAAGGCTGACTACCTGAATTTCACGAAAAAACTCCCTAAATGAGAGGATTTTCCCTGAAATTTAGGCGAATTTATCACCCTGATTAGTAAGCTCCCGACCCTATTCAGGTACGTAAAATCCCCTACAATTCAGGTAATTTAGCTTTAATTCATGGATGATATACCTGAATTTCAGGAAATTATCTCTGGATTTCAGGTGAAATCCCTGAAATTGAGTTGTGGATGTGCAACCTGATGTATTCAGGATTATTCTATGAATATTTTTGAGAGTGTAATATACCAAGTAGTCATTCCGCCTCACAGGATGATATACAGGAAGCCTGTGAATACTGATATCTGGGTACCCTATCTGGCCTGGGCTTTTGGGACCTGTCCAGGCCGGCGGGGTGTGGCGAAATGGCCCCCTAATTATTTTTCTTATCCCTCGAGCTAGGGGGCTGAAACATACTACACTATACCCTTGGGTCAAGCTCTACCAGAAAATGTAAAAAAATCTAAGATGGCCGCTTTGATAACGTCACAGCGACGTCATTTTCAAAAACGACATTTTTGGGTCGATTTTTTGGTCAAATTTTCCGAATTTTTTATTTATGCAATTTCTACGCAAAAACTGCATGATAAATTAGTTAATATTAATGTGATGTGAAATAAAATAGTTTTCCCCACTTTTCATCACGGAAAAGCAGAAATTTTGAAGAAATATGACAAAAAACATCACTTTTCTGGTACACCACGTGACCGCCATCTTGAATTTACCCATGATCCTCTGCTCGCGGGGTTATGCAAATAGGCTCAAAATAATCCCAATATGATAAACTATAAAGTCACGGAGTTTCAGCTATCCATTTTTTTGTCGTTCCGAAGATAGCGCAAAAAGTTACTAGGGTGCCATTTTACCCATGCCCATGGTAGGGTTAAATTCATTGTACTTTAAATCTTGGTCAACGAAAACCCTGTCAAAACTGGCACGAGCATGGTCGGTTTACACAGGTTTCTCTGTACCAATACTGAATACTCCCCAAAAATAAAGAATCAGTATAAATAACAATACACGCCTTGCCGGTCGTCGAAAAATAGCAAAAACCGCCATGATTTCTTCCCATAGTGCAATGCGAACCACGAGTAAACTTTTGCCTCACGCATGCTGTAATATAGGCACGGACTGAAAATTGCCGAAAAAAACTATTTCAAAGGATTTTTTACATGATTTCTTCAGACTTATTTCACTCTAGAACAGTTGTGATAATTCAGGTCCCTGTTAGCTTCTGACACTCTCTATAAACAATAAACTCAATAAACTTATGACGATGATTCCCGAAGCCCATGTTGAAGGCATTGCTGTATCTGAATCTTGCTCCTCAAAAAGGGACAATAGCTCTTCATTCTTGCCACTTTCAGACGACCGGCAAGTCGTGTATTATTATAACACGATTCTCCATGAAATCAGATACCATCCTCATTACCTGGCACCTCTTCGGCAAATCGGATTTCCACGTCGCGTTTATCGTGGTGGTGAGAGAAGTGAATACCGGAGTGGACAATGTTGCCTCGAGATATCACCTCAAAGTACAGAGTTACGTTACATGGGCAGGTCGACCATAGATGAAACCTAGCATCCTTTCCCACCTGCAAGGAATATGAAACATCATAGTTTCAACTGAGTGAGTGAGTGAATAGTGTTTAACGTCGCTTTCAACAGTTTTCAGCTATACCAAGACAGGGAAGGAAAGGCGAAGAAGGGGAGGGGGATGGGCGGGGAGTAGTATAGAGCGAGCATTTCAGCGGAACTTGACCTCAGAAATTTGCATAATTGAGGAGGAAATGAGGAGGTGACAGCCAATGAGAAGCGAGTAAAATTTGACCTCAGAAATTTGCATATGACGTCACAGCGACAGCCAAGCAGAAGCGAGTATTCTGTCACATGGGGTCATTGTGGTGGGGTGGTGGATGGTGGGTTTAAGATGGCGACTGTGGTGGGATGGTGGATGGTGGGTTTAAGATGGCGGCTGTGGTGGGATGGTGGATGGTGGGTTTAAGATGGCGGCTGTGGTGGGATGGTGGATGGTGGATTTAAGATGGCGGCTGTGGTGGGATGGTGGATGGTGGGTTTAAGATGGCGGCTGTGGTGGGATGGTGGATGGTGGGTTTAAGATGGCGGCTGTGGTGGGATGGTGGATGGTGGGTTGAAGATGGCGGCTGTGGTGGGATGGTGGATGGTGGGTTTAAGATGGCGGCTGTGGTGGGATGGTGGATGGTGGGTTTAAGATGGCGGCTGTGGTGGGTGGTGGATGGTGGGTTTAAGATGGCGGCCTGTGGGAGCAAACGAGGCGGTGGGGAGGTCACGGGGAGAAAAAACCCTCACATTACCCTCAAAAAAACCTCTTAGCCATATAATAATAATAAACATAATCTATAGGTGTTGTACCATGTTAATAGGATCAGTCTAGCATCTGTACCACCCTAGGGTCGAGTGTTTATTGTCCCGCGTATCTCCGCAAGAAAACAACAAACAAAATGGCGGCTCCAGGGGACGCCCTTTCCCCATCACGGCGTCGACCGTAGCGCCATCTGCACACATTGACGCAAGGGAGACAACTCGTGTGGCCCAAGGATATGGAAATAGCCGTGTTGGAGCTAGGGGAGCCACTATTGGTCCAGTGGGGTCGAGTGAGGTATCAATGTGAAGCCTAGGTGAGGGGGCATCTGATGGGCTGGGTGTGGGGTTGACCTAGCGTCATTCTGCGCATGCGCGGTGGTCCAAGGGTATGGAAATAGCCGTGTTGGAGCTAGGGGAGTTACTACTGGTCCAGTGGGGTCGAGTGAGGTATCAAAGTGAAGCCTATGTGAGGGGGCATCTGACTGGACTAGTGGGTTTGAAATAGCGTCATTCTGCGCATGCGCGGTGGCCCAAGGGTATGGAAATGGCCGTGTTGGGAGCTAGCGAAGCCAATAATGGTCCAATGGGGTCGTATGAGGTATCAAAGTGAAGCCTAGGTGAGGGGCATCTGACTGGACTAGTGGGTTTGAACTAGCGTCATTCTGCGCATGCGCGGTGGCCCAAGGGTATGAACATAGCCGTGTTGGCATGTAGGGGAGTTACTCATGGTCCAATGGGGTCGAGTGAGGTATCAAAGTGAAGCCTAGGTGAAGGGGCATCTGACTGGACTAGTGGGTTTGAAATAGCGTCATTCTGCGCATGCGCGGTGGCCCAAGGGTGTGGAAATAGCCGTGTTGGAGCTAGCGAAGCCAATAATGGTCCAGTGGGGTCGAGTGAGGTATCAAAGTGAAGCCTAGGTGAAGGGGCATCTGACTGGACTAGTGGGGTTGAACTATCGGCATTCTGCGCATGCGCATAGACGTTTTGGGATGTAGGGGAGTCCCTAATGGTGCAATGGGTCGAGTGAGGTATCCAAGTGAAGCCTAGGTGAAGGGGCATCTGATGGGTTGGGTGTGCGGTAGGAATATCATTCTGCGCATGCGCAGATGCAATGCGGAGCTCTCGTCCAATCAGAAGCCAGTATTTCAAATCCGCCACGGAGCTCTCGTCCAATCAGAAGCGAGTATTTTGACCCGGTGCATTATGGGACTTATCCAAGATGGCGGCACGTATGTTCAAGATGGCGGCACATCCGGTGTCGAAAACTGGTCATTTCTGTCGGGATGTGGTCACCTAGTGTCGAAAACTGGACCCTGTATGGGTCCCGCTAGACGTGTTGGAGCTAGGGGAGCCACGAATGGTCCAATGGGGTCGAATCGCGAGCGCGCGCGCGAATCCGGGTTTTTCACTAAAAAACTACCTCCAAACATAGAAGAGTTCCTAATGTTTCCTCTTAGACGTCCGTATGTTCATCCGCCGGGGTGTTTTCCCGCCGCGGTTCGCCCCGGCCCCCCAGCACGAGCGCGCGCGCGCGAGTTCTCCGGAAGTGCGCGTCATCCCCGGCAGTGCCCGCGCGCGGACGCGGGTCAAAAGATTAAAGGGTCACCTCCAGGTCAGACTGTCCAATATGAATAACCACAAGTTCAGCAATGTTCATACAGTTTATTATCCCCAATGTTACATCATACCCAGGCTGGGGGAGCCGCCCTGGGTATGCTTAGTATGTTCACAGCAAAACAAAATTGAAATATCAAACACCATGTTTTAACGCACCGTCACATTTAATGTTTACTGAGCTCAAGTCAATGATCAGCATGTAGACATAGAGAGTATGTACGACATGTTATGGTATTCATCAGTGCATCTACGTATACCGTGCAACCTTCTTCCTACGCCTGGGCCGCTACCAAGACCCTACGCGAGGCTTCACCCTAGACCCCGATCTGTGGTCAGCCTTGGAGAAAGTGGTGTCTATTGTGGACCAGCTGTTTACACCGGACGAGCGATCATCACACCAGTTGGGGTGGGCTCGTGCTATTGAGGACGCGCTGGCTGAACCCCATGAACAACTGTCTAGCCATGAACCCGACGACGATGCCATTGATTACCCGGCTAGACTCAGTCAGCCCAGTGACATGACCACCTGATCCTTTGATGTCACGGGGTTCTCCCTATAAATACGAGAGACAGTGAAATCTGGTACCATTCACGTACTGACCATGACGGAGCATATAGTACTGGCGTATTTCAGCTTGACCCCCGAGGTTTTCCTGCACGTGTATGCGGATAAGGTCGATATCATGGAGGAGGTGGGAGACATCTGTGATGCGGACCCTACACAACCGTGCCCGGCTCACATTCGTCTGTCCCGGGAGGGCTGGACCAAATTCAAACGGGTGTTGTCTGGTGAACTGGACGGCGACCTCATCCACTTGTGTCACGATGTGTACATCCGACGCGGCCCTTTCTTTGCTCAATTGGCTCGGCTAGATGGGGGTACAGTGCATTTTACCCTTCACCCTGATCTATGGTCTGCATTGGAAGATGCCGTGGTAGATGTGGATGAAGTGCTTATCAAGCGGTCATCAGACGAGTTGGACTGGTCATTTTACCATGGACACTGTGAAAGCCAATGAAGAAAATCAGAAAGAAACTCCGGCCCAAGATATACCCGTTATAAATAAACGATAGAGCCAGGGTCCATCATCATTGTGTCACCATGAAGCGCTGGGAGAAGGTGTTGGATAACTTATACTACAGTCCCGACAGTCCGGGGCCTATAGTGCATTGTCGGCTCTCTATCGAGCGGCCAAACCCCAGGGGATACAACGTGCCCAAGTCCGAGATTGGTTAAGAAGACAAGACACCTATACCTTACATCGATCTGTCCGTCGCCATTTTCTACGGAACCGGGTCATCGTGGGAGGAATAGATGCCCAATGGCAAGCGGATTTGGTCGATATGAGCGCCTTTGCCAAACACAACGATGAGAATCGGTATATCTTGACGTGCATCGATATCCTATCCAAGTATGCGTGGGTGGTACCCATCCGGACGAAAACGGGGGCAAATCTCATAGCGGCGTTCAAAGACATCTTCAAGACCGGGCGCAAACCTTTATATTTGCAAACCGACGAAGGCACGGAATTCCTCAACAGACCGTTCCAACAGTTTCTGAAAGCCCAGAAGGTGTTTTTCTTCCATACGTACAACGAGACCAAGGCTTCCGTGGTGGAGAGGTTCAACAGGACATTCAAAGGCCGCATGTATAAATATTTCACCTATAAGAATACAAGGCGGTACATCGATGTTCTCCCGAAACTGGTGAGGGGTTACAATCGAGCCTATCATCGAAGTATAGAGAGAGCCCCCATTACCGTGACCCAACGCAATGAAGCCCAAGTCCGGCGTGTCTTGTACCCCAGGCCATCGCAGCGAACGACGAAGGCGGTGTACAAGGTCGGGGACCCTGTACGGATCAGTAAAGTCAAGGGCAAGTTCGAGAAAAGTTACTTGCCCAACTGGAGCGATGAGCACTTCCTGATTAAATGGCGCCTACCCCGACAGCGGCGAGTCTATGAACTGGAAGATCTCCAAGGGGAAACGTTGCTGGGGACGTTTTACGAGACGGAATTACAGCCTGTTGTAAAAACACAGCAAGACTACTACACGGTGGAGCAGATTTTGAAAACGGAACGTCGAGGTGGCAAACTGTTTCATTTCGTGAAATGGCAAGGTTGGCCCAGTCCCTTCAATTCCTGGGTCGCGGCCAACCAGGTGAAACGACTATAAAGCCAGACACCACTGCCGTCCTCCTTCATTCCACGTCCGACCACAGTGCTATGGACAAACAGCAGCTGCCTCTGAAGACAGCGTCTCCCAAAACGCGCAAAGCACAAGTGGGCTTTGGGGTGCTATTGCTAACCCTGCTGAGTGTGTTGTACGGAGGTGTATTTTACGACGTAGCCTGTCAGCACGTTACTTAACCAACTGAGAACACCAGGCACCAGTGAAACCGGTCTACAGAGAGCACCAGTCGTATCGAGCCCAGTCATCACCACCACACCCCGTGTACAAGCCACAACGAGTGTAAGCTCTACACCTACACCAAGTACATCGACTACGTCTGAACACCCACCGGATTTCATCCCTCACAGTGAACCGACAACGACGACCCACGTTGTACCCACCCCCAGCACCATCCCTGACAGTGAACAGACAACGACGACCGACGTTGTACCCACCACCACTCCAGTTCACTCGTACGAAATTTACAAGAGCGGGTTACCACGACAACGGATACACCTCGAACCATGGACCCTGGGTGGCAGCATCCCTTCACTTGCGTCATCGCAGGACCGACGGGTTCCGGCAAAACGCACTTCGTCAGGAAGCTCCTTCAACACGCCGACAGCATGATCACCCCACCTATTGCTCGAGTCGTGTGGTGTTACGGAGAATGGCAGGAAGCGTATGCAGCAATGCCCCACATCACGTTCGTGGAAGGCCTACCCAACCTGGCCGATTTGGAACCCGACACCTTGGTGGTTCTGGATGATCTCATGGCGGAGACGGATGCGCGGGTCACCCAACTCTTTACCAAAGGCAGCCATCATCGACGGCTCAGCATCATCTACATTGTGCAGAATCTGTTCAGTACAAACAAGGAACATCGGAATATCAGCTTAAATGCCCACTACCTGGTGGTCTTCAAAAACCCGAGAGATACCACTCAACTGCTGCACCTGGCGAGACAGATGTATCCCGGCCGCACACCGTTTGCGTTGGAAGCCTTCAAAGATGCCACAACTCCTCAGCACGGGTATATGCTCTTCGACCTCAAGCAAGCCACCCCCGACCACCTTCGACTACGGACCGGCATCTTTCCCGGAGAGGCCCACCACGTGTACATGCAAAAATAATGTAAACACACCCACAGTGGCTCCCCCAGCTGGGGTCTGTGTGTTTGATGATGGGGAATAATAAAAAGAATGAATACCACAGCAGGGTTGACTTTGTCTCTGAGGTAGATAAAAAGAGCAGCGTTGTGGGTTCTAGCATTAGTTGTACAGGATGTCTGCGCGAGTACGGAAGCACGCTCCCACGCTCCGTGTATTGAAGACGGCCCCACCCGAGTTAGTCCGAACCATTGTACGCGGTGCGGACCCTGACCTTGTACGCTGTCTGTGCGAAATCGGGTACAACCTGTTAAAAGGCAACGTACCACTGACTGCGGCTCAGAAGACCAAGTTGGCCAAGCATAAGACAGGTCTCCGAACCCTAGTCCACAAGCGGGTCCCTCAAACACAAAAGAAAAAGGTGTTACAGATATGCGGCTTTCTCGGGGCCATCTTAGCACCGTTGGCCGCTTCCGTATTGGGTCCAGTATTGGGTGGGCTCTTCGGCCGACAATGAACCACACGAAAAAAATGGTCCTCGTCGAACCACGGTTCCTGCAAAACCTCCAATCACCCTACCCTGTGCCACCTACGGTGAAGACCATAAACAGCCTCGATGGAGAGATGCAACAGATCTTACAGAGACCGGGGTTAAGCGACAGTGAGAAAGTACAACGGTACAATGAGACGCTTCAATGGTACATGACGTTCATGGACCAATACAAAACCCTGTCTACCCCACCAACAGCACCACCACCACCACCACCACGTGACAGACCGCCGACCTCAGCACCGCTCCAACAGCCGGGTGGGGCAGCCCCCACAACCCCACAGTGGGTGGAAGACGAAGTGCTGAAGAGTGTACCTGCATCGTTCAAGAAACAAGCTGGCCTGGTATTACAACGGATGAAACAGAATCCTAACATGACTTGGAATGATAAAGGCGAACTCCTGGTACAGAATCAGGTGGTCCCGGGGACCCACATGACGGATTTAGTGAATGATCTGATGCGTCAACGCAGGTCGCACACGGATCCTCGAGGATGGGAGGTCTTCGCTCAAGGCTTGAAAGACATGCATGTACCACAGGAATTGGTGGGGAACCCCCACCGCTGGGCCTTTATGCAGCAAACCCAGCAATCGCCGAGTCGTGCACCACGACAGATTCCACAACCTTGGGAATCCGACTGGGAACCGGAGTCACCCCCCAAAACTCCACCACCACCACAACGGGCACCTTCTTTTCAGACCTTTAAAAAACCACCCTCGATCAGGACACCCCACATCTCCAGAGCCGTGACACGTAGCAAGTCAACGCGACGAACACGACGCCGGACACAACCGCCCAAGGCCTGGAACACCTATTAAAACCAACAGCAGCAGCAGGACAGCTCAGTCGCCATGTTTTACCTCACCCTACCCAGTAACAGTTCGCTGGATGTGTTTCCTGACAACACCGTGGCCAAGTACGTCACCCAGTTACCCCAACCGTTACATTTACCTGGACGCTGGGAATGTGGCCTCGTGGATATCCAATACCCTTACTCATGGTACAACGTGCGAGCCAATGAAGTGTGGTACGAGGTGACCTACGAAGGCAAAAACACCCGACTCACCCTGCCCGAAGGCCAATACGATACCCCCAAAGAGTTCATGGGTGGGCTGTCAAGACTGATGCATTATAAGGCGCTACGGGGGTGACGAATACTTCAAGACCCATCAAAGCCTATCCCTTCAAGAATCACGTGGACTTCGATTACAACGCACACAACGACAAGGCACAGCTTATCGTCTCCGGCAGGGCGAGTGTCGTACTGAGTCCTATCCTACAACAAATGCTGGGTTTCGATCTAAAGACGTTCGCTGGTCCCACCGAACACCATGGCGAGATGCCGATGGATATGAAGTCGGGTATGTACGGACTCTACGTCTACTCGGACGTGGTGGACAACCACATCGTGGGCGATATCAACACACCTCTGTTACGGGTGGTCCCCATTAAAAAGACGTATGGAGGTCAAGTCACCCACAGTTTCACCCACATGCTCTACTTGCCCGTACGACAAACTGACATCAACACGATCACGGTGGATATAAGAGATGACACGGGACGACCGGTGGCATTCGAACGAGGAAAAGTGGTGCTGCCACTTCATTTTCGACAAGCACGTGCTCCCCACTTTGCATAATGAAAGTACCTTACGAGTGCGATGCACGCAGCTATGCCGACTATTATGCCCAACAGGCCGGGGGTGGCTTTCCGGTCTTTAGCGGTGCACGCATGCAACGAGGACATGGACTGGGGAACATACTCGGCAGCATTGTGAAAACGTTCCTGCCCTTGGTGACGCGTGGGGTGAAAGCAATCGGCAAACAAGCGGTACGCAGTGGACTGCAAGTGGCCGGTGATGTCTTGGGGGGTACGGCACCCAAAGAATCCTTGAAACGGCGGGCCAAAGAAGCGGGAGGCGTCTTGGTGGCCAAAGCACAACGCACCGTTGGGAATAAAAGAGCTGCCCCACCGAGACCACGCACCAGTCGACGACCGACCCAGCGACGACGCACATCGAAGAAGACAAAGGATATCTTTTCTTAAAACATGTCCTTAATCCACGCCGAGTCCTGCCCCTCCACCAACAGTGAATTTGATTTGTGGACCGTGCCGCCCACACAGACCAGTGTCGAACAAGGATTATGGGTGGAGCATCTCCCGCTCTCCAGCATCAACGAAACCGGGCCCATCGAGTTCACCATCAGTAATGCGGATACGGCCTATGTGGATTTAGCCCATACCTACTTGTATGTGAAAGCCAAGGTGGTCAATGGAGCTGGCACCAGAATCGCTGACCAAGCAACGGTGGGCCCGACGAATCTCTGGCTGCACTCGATGTTTCAGCAGGTGGATATTTTTCTCAGCGACAAACTCATCAGTGACTCCACCAACACGTACCCCTATCGAGCCTACATCGAGACACTGTTGTCGTATGGCCGAGAGGCTAAAAAATCTCAGCTGACAACCGCTTTATTCTACAAGGACACGCCCGAGCACATGGACACGGCGGACAATGGGGGATATAACAAACGGAAGGCTTTCACTGCGAACAGTGCCTCGGTGGATATGATGGGTCGACTGCATGCAGACATGTTCATGCAAGACCGGTACCTCTTGAACAAGATCCCCATCAAAATCCGACTGATACGGGCGCCTCCGACCTTCGCCTTGATGGCCACTAACGTAGAGGGCATGCAGCGGACTATAAGATTGTCATCCAAGACGCAGTCCTGTATGTCCGAAAAGTGAAACCGAATCCAGCCGTTCAATTGGGACACATGAAAGCCTTGGAAACAAAACCAGCCCAGTACCCTATCCGACGCGTACAAACCAAAGTGTTCTCTGTGCCTGCTGGAAATATGGGCGCCAACAAAGAAAACCTATTCCTGGGGGAACTACCCAAGCGATTGATCCTGGCCTGTGTGGAAAATACCAGTTTCAGCGGAGCCTACCCAGAGAATCCGTTTGACTTTCAACATTTCGGCATCAATTTTGTGGCCCTGCATGTGGATGGACAACAGGTACCAGCCACGGCCTTACCACCGAACTTTGGGCGGAGGAATTTCATTCGAGCCTATCAGAGCCTGTTTACAGCCACCGGTCAAATCAACCAGGACGAAGGGAATATGATCAGTCGGGAGGACTACGCGAACGGATACACGTTGTTCTGTTTCGATCTGACCCCCACCTTAGAGAACGACCATCAGCTGGCCCTGGCCAAGCAAGGCAACTTTCGGTTGGAAATCCACTTTGCACGAGCCCTGGCGACCACCGTCAATGTGATCTGCTACGCCGAGTTTGACAACATCATTCAAGTGGACAAGGCGCGCAACGTTCTGTGTGACTTTTCCACCTAACATGGATACAGACCAGATAACCACCGTGCTGGAGAATGACCCAGGGACACGTATGGTCTTTCAAGGGGTGTTCGCCCGAGATGTGTTCCCATTAGACCGTGTGTATCCTGCTGCTTACGTTCTCAACACGGACCCGATGGATCGGCCCGGTGAACACTGGGTGGCCGTGTACTTGACAGAACAGCAGGGCGAATACTTTGACCCGTACGGCCTGCCACCCCTCCATCCCGATTTAACAGACTTCATGGATCAAGGCACAGAGACGTGGTGTTGGAACAGTCAAACGTTGCAAAGCCTGACCAGTGGTGTGTGCGGACAATATTGCTTGTTTTACCTGTACCATCGATGCCGGGGAAGACCCTTATCTACCATCGTACAGATGTTTGACGAGTACCCCAAGGCCGAGGACCGCGATGTACTCGTCTATGACTGGGCCGCCCATCATTTCAATGTACAAGCCCCGTTCTGGGCTTAAGTTAATTACAAGCCCCTTGTTCTGGGCTTAAGTTTACAAGCCCCTTGTTCTGGGCTTCAATGTACAAGCCCCTTGTTCTGGGCTTCAATTAATTACAAGCCCCTTGTTCTGGGCTTCAGTTTTCACGTGGTTGTTCTCACGTTGTTGTTGTTCACTGAATAAAAAAATGAGATCTCACCAAAAAACCCTGTCTTGTGTGTTTTATTCCTAATGCATCAATGCCCAATGTGGAGATTCAGTCAACCAGAAATCAGTGGTGTAGGATGGGGCCAAAATGTAACCCATCAAGGTTAGAATGCAAGAGCACTATAGGAAAATAGAGAGCCAATGAAATCAGCCCACAGACCAAGTACGTGTTTTGGTCTAGGTTTGGAGCGGGCATTTCATTGAGGTGCGTGTATACGGTGAGTGAAGAGACTCGTCCACCACGCATAGATGAAGTTGATGACTATAAGTTCTATGTTGCCGATTTAACCTCTCCCTACATTGACGCGCGCGCGCGCGCGCTGCGGCCGGAGAACCCGCGCGCGCTGCGGGGGGCGCCGGGGCGGGGGCAGGAAAACACCCCGGAGGGTTGAACGTTGGAACTCTTCTGGGTTTGGAGGTAGTTTTAGTGAAAACCGGAAGTGACGTCACAACCCCCACGTGACCTGCGCAGCAGAATGGATACGACACCCTAGTGTAACCCCCTCACCTAGGCTTCACATGGATACCTCACTCGATCCCATCGGCCCATGAGAAAACCCGCTCGAGCCCAAAACGTCTATGTTCATACCCTTGGGCCACCGCGCATGCGCAGAATGATATTCCTACCGCACACCCAACCCATCAGATGCCCCTTCACCTAGGCTTCACTTGGATACCTCACTCGACCCCATTGCACCATTAGGGACTCCCTACATCCCAAAACGTCTATGCGCATGCGCAGAATGACGCTAGTTCAACCCCACTAGTCCAGTCAGATGCCCCTCCACCTAGGCTTCACTTTGATACCTCACTCGACCCCACTGGACCATTATTGGCTTCGCTAGCTCCAACACGGCTATTTCCATACCCTTGGGCCACCGTGCATGCGCAGAATGACGCTATTTCAAACCCACTAGTCCAGTCAGATGCCCCTTCACCTAGGCTTCACTTTGATACCTCACTCGACCCCATTGGACCATGAGTAACTCCCCTACATGCCAACACGGCTATGTTCATACCCTTGGGCCACCGCGCATGCGCAGAATGACGCTAGTTCAAACCCACTAGTCCAGTCAGATGCCCCCTCACCTAGGCTTCACTTTGATACCTCATATGACCCCATCGGACCAGTAGTAACTCCCCTAGCTCCAACACAGCTATTTTCATACCCTTGGGCCACCGCGCATGCGCAGAATGACGCTATTTCAAACCCACTAGTCCAGTCAGATGCCCCCTCACATAGGCTTCACTTTGATACCTCACTCGACCCCACTGGACCAGTAGTAACTCCCCTAGCTCCAACACGGCTATTTCCATACCCTTGGACCACCGCGCATGCGCAGAATGACGCTAGGTCAACCCCACACCCAGCCCATCAGATGCCCCCTCACCTAGGCTTCACATTGATACCTCACTCGACCCCACTGGACCAATAGTGGCTCCCCTAGCTCCAACACGGCTATTTCCATATCCTTGGGCCACACGAGTTGTCTCCCTTGCGTCAATGTGTGCAGATGGCGCTACGGTCGACGCCGTGATGGGGAAAGGGCGTCCCCTGGAGCCGCCATTTTGTTTGTTGTTTTCTTGCGGAGATACACGGGACAATAAACACTCGACCCTAGGGTGGTACAGATGCTAGACTGATCCTATTAACATGGTACAACACCTATAGATTATGTTTATTATTATTATATGGCTTAGAGGTTTTTTTGAGGGTAATGTGAGGGTTTTTTCTCCCCGTGACCTCCCCACCGCCTCGTTTGCTCCCACAGGCCGCCATCTTAAACCCACCATCCACCATCCCACCACAGCCGCCATCTTAAACCCACCATCCACCATCCCACCACAGCCGCCATCTTAAACCCACCATCCACCATCCCACCACAGCCGCCATCTTAAACCCACCATCCACCATCCCACCACAGCCGCCATCTTAAACCCACCATCCACCATCCCACCACAGCCGCCATCTTAAACCCACCATCCACCATCCCACCACAGCCGCCATCTTAAACCCACCATCCACCATCCCACCACAGCGCCATCTTAAACCCACCATCCACCACCCCACCACAATGACCCCATGTGACAGAATACTCGCTTCTGATTGGCTGTCGCTGTGACGTCATATGCAAATTTCTGAGGTCAAATTTTACTCGCTTCTCATTGGCTGTCACCTCCTCATTTCCTCCTCAATTATGCAAATTTCTGAGGTCAAGTTCCGCTGAAATGCTCGCTCTATACTACTGCGGGGGTACCTACGTATAACAGAGCACATCTAATGTTGCCATTTTATAGTGCTGTCTCGCTGAAATATCACGCCGTAGGCAGACATGTAAAATTATATCGACACCGAGCGAACCAGTCCTTGTTCTATCCTCTTAATGCTGAGTGTAAGCGAGGAATCAAAAATTTCATTTTTCAAGTCTTTGGTATGACCCGGCCTGGGATCGAACCCAGTACCTACCGCTTACGAGGCCGACGCTCTAAGCATTAGGGCACCGCAGTGCGGTCTTCAATTGAGTGTAATGTATACATTCCACATGCCAGTATTTATCTTTTTTCATTCATCTAGGATCCGTTCATTAGAAAGTGGAAAACAAGACGTGTGTGGATAAATTGTACCAAATAGAGTATTGTTAAGCCAATGAAAAGAAAAATTAGAATGACAAGAATAGGCATTTGAGATAAGTCAATAATTAGAGGCCACAGTGATACGACACATTGTCACATCAGTGTACAAGGCACATACGACATTTCTTTTTTTCGTGGCAAAAGCCTACATAGCCAATTTGCCGTAAATCAATTACCTTAAATTTATCATCATCTGGTTCGACCAATAGGTGACAGTTGCTAGGGGAATACCATCCCGTGATTGACATGTGTGAGGAGAGGTATGTGTCCATGACATTCCCACCTTCGGCCTTGAGAACCTGGGCCTAGAAAATACAGGCAGATATAATAGGGAGTAAAACAGCACAGTCTATATTAAGGTAAGTAACACCCAACACAACAAAGTATGTTTCTTTGTGACATGCTTCGAGTATGTTCTGATTAGTATGTCCAATCTATCGATAACCGAGTTTAGGTTTGTCTCTCCCTGTTTCGAATACATCTCAAGTATCTTAATTCATTTATGATTTTAATCATCATATAATAGCCATGAAAACGGATGAAAATAAAATAACTTTGTGAGCGTCACATGTAAGCAACGGTTCAAAGTATAGATTCACTTTGGAAAGTTTGAAGGGTCCAATATTCCAATTCTGATGAATGAAAGTTTCAACAGAGTAGTTAGTAACACGCCATGGTGGTGGAGAAAATGCCGGCGTACTGTAAAGAAGCCACATGAACCTACTTGTAACAGAGCAGATCAAATGCTGCCATTTTATAGAGCTGTTCCACCGAAATGTCATGCCGTAGGCAGACATGACACCCCACTCAGTCACATTATACTGACACCGAGCGAACCAGTCCTTGTTCTATCCTCTTAATGCTGAGCGTAAGCGAGGAAGCAACAAGTTCCATTTTTCAAGTCTTTGGTATGACCCGGCCTGGGATCGAACCCAGTACCTACCGCTTACGAGTCCGACGCTCTAACGATTAGGCCACCGCAGTGCGGTCCACCTTGAATGGAATGACCACACCACCCCTATCACCGAGTTAAGCGGAATTAGATACAACTGTCGAAGAGTGAAGGATGTAATATCTCTGGTAACCCATCCGATAGAAATTGATTTAGTTATGTCATCGCCAGATATAAGAAATGTAAGTAAATTGAGGAGAATATTGTGTCTCTCGTTCTGGGAAGTAACTACAAATGGAAGGAATTCCAAGCATTGATTCTACATTTATATCTTTAGTAAGCTGGTTCTCAAGTTAACCACCTGGCTATCCAAACAACGTCTAATGGCTTGGTTAAACTATCGTTGTAATCGAGAGTAAGATTTACTAAGAGAGAAACGTTAGGAACTATGAAATCATTATCCAGATTGCAATCCGCTTATTTGCCCAATAATCTATACTTTGAGCTCGTTATTCAGAAGAAAAATTTCACCTATCAAACACGCCATACGAACCTCAATCCACACAACGTTTGCATCAAGAGGTAACTCTGGAATTTCAAATCGAACTTTTCCAGAAGTGACGTCATATATCTTCGCAGAGAAATTTCCTCCATTCACGTCTGTCCTGATCAGTATTGTGACCTTTTCTGCGGAGCTGCCATCAGGGTTCATAACATTAACCTTGTTGGACAGAAAAAAGAAGTACATTAATTATTCAAATCTCTGTGATACCCCATACAGAGAAGTTTCCTCAATCTCATCCTTTCCTACTGGATGTAAAACGCTGTGCATATCTTCAATCGGAGAACAGATCGCCCAGCTGTTTAAATACTAACCCATACTATTATACGTCCGTCGTGAGACGAGGTCGGATCATGCGATATCGATATGTTAACTGTTAGTGTTCGTGAGATATCGCCAGCTCTAGGTCATGGATTGGTACCTTACCCATGGGGCAAAGAGGGACTTTTTTTTTGCTTTTCAGGTCAAATGTCAAAAGGAAAATTAGTAAGTCATTGAAAATGGTTATGTTTATGGTATAAGTACAGTTCAGAGATGGGAATGTGATGACGAAGAAGAAATCTGTTCATTTTTACCCCACCGCGAAAGGATATTTTCTGTTTGGTCCGTCCGTCTGTCCATCTTGCTTGTTATCACAATATATCCTGAAGGATTATAGACAGGCTTTCCAAGTGAATATAACATATGCTCCTGGCAATGGGCCAGAAGCATAGTGAAGATGTCTGCCCTTGACCTATTTTATCTAGCTCTAGTTCTAGTATCGGTGATAACTTATGAAGGATTACATCTAGGCTTTCCAATTTCATGCAAGCAGCCAGAGGATGCTCAGTCCCCCGCCGAAATGGTAGCAATATTTTTTAGCACTGTTGGTCTTGGGGGGATATACATGAGGGAGGCAACTGCTACTTCATAGGCGTTGGATGCGGAAGGGTTTTTCTGCCTTCCCAAGTTTTAAAATCAACTCAGAATGGTTGACTGAACGTTTTTTTGCTTCTGTAATATAGTTTCCATGCAGTGAAGCATGGAAATTATGTAACCGAGAAGCGACCTCAAGTGACATCTCAAGGCATATAATCTGCAAACCACATTTGACGAGAAGCTGAATGCATCCTCAACCTATTGTCTGGAAACCAAATTTTAAATTTGCCACCAGGTGTCGCCACCTGTAGGTGCAAGTGGGCGAAATGCAATCCCAAGGATCATCTCATGACATGGTGTATCAGCCTGCGAACTTTGGGAAGAATCTGAAAAGGGGTTATTGCCCGGAAACCAAACTTAGATTTGTATGCACAAGTGTGCGAAACACAATCCCAAGTGACCTCTTATGGCATATGAATACCAAATTTGAGAAGAATCCGATGAGCAGTTGTCAAATTATTGCCAGAAACAAATTTCAGATTTTTCCACCAGGTGTCGCCATCAGCCCTGGGGATGGGGACATGCTCTTCTTGAGGGTAGTGGTAGGTGTGCTGACATGAAAGCCATAGAAAGCTCCCTGTACATGAAAGAACCACACTGACAACTGCATGCCATCAACTGTCAGTCCGAAAAACCACAAGGTGGAATTCAATTCAATTCAGGAAATTGATCATATGCACAGTGTGCACCCAAACTTTAGGAACTCAGTTGTAATCGATATAGTAAATTACACGTGTGAACACAAAATGGTTCCTGCAGAAGCTTTAGGGTAAATCATATGATGTGAGATACAATTATTTGATAGCAAAATTGAAGAAAATGTTGTCCTTCATTTAAGATGACACGAAATTCACAAAAAAACAACCGGGTTCGGTATTTCATGTTATACATCTGAAATAAAATATGGTTCGTGCAAAAGCTTTAGGGTAAATCATATGATGTGGATTACAATTATTCTATAGCAAAATTGAAGGAAATGTTGTCCCTCATTTAAGGCGACACGAAATTAAAAAACCAGGGGTTCGGTACTGCGGGGATTTCCCCGCCAGTTATTTCATATTATACTTCTGAAATAAAATATGGCTCATGCAAAAGCTTTAGGGTAAATCTATGAGGCGCCGTTTGTGACAATATTGTCAACGACAAATATATAGAGTTAAAACCAAAATATAAAGTCGCCGTTTGTGACAATATTGGCAACGACAAATATATAGAGGTGAAACCAAAATATAAAGTCGCCGTTTGTGACAATATTGTCAAACACAAATATATAGTTAAAACCTTTGTAAATATATATAAAACGATATAAATAGGGCCTATATATAAAGTTTTTTTTTTTTTTTTTTTATAAATATTTTTTGAACATAAATAACGATAGGAAGTTAAGACGTTAAATTTAACGTAAATATAAAGTACACGAACTTGTAAAGTGTACATGTAAACCGGATATGCCCAAAGGAAGCTGCGCAATCGATGTGCGCGCGAGTAATACTGGTTAATCAAAACTGCAACTGGGTTCTGAAGCGAAACTATGACAGCGGTGAAAGCCACTCGCATGTCACAGATGTGTCGAATCAAACAATAAGATCACGTACCTGGACATATATCAGTTCACTGCCATAGTGATTTAGTAAAGGCCTATTCCAATTTTCAACAATTACTGTTATCATTTACAATCGTACTTCAGAGTTATCACATCAATTAGATATAAATACATCTACTTATAAATCACCATAAGGTATCCTAGCCTGCAGCCAATATCACGGCCTGCCCCTTTGATGTTCAATCTGCGATTCCGTCGGCCATGTCGCTGGTTGCTATCTGCCGCATAGAAACATCAACAGAAGTTGAAATAAAACATGAAAATAACGATATATAAATTATGCGCAACACAAATATTAGGCAATTTGAAATCATACTGAATATGAGCATATTTCATTGACTAGAATATGACCATTCATAGCCTAGTTATAGGATTTGGAATTATATTGTCGTTTTGTATCATTTATCGTTTTTCGATAATTTCCGCATTTCCAAACAAGACAAAAAATAGCAGGGAATTTGGTATAAGTACAGCGAATGGGAAACTAATGGCTCATGAGGAACACTACATTGGCCGTTTTTCACTTTTGCGCTGCCTCGAAGCTGTTACTAGTAACTAAGGAATCAGTCGAAGCCGTTTTACCCCTGCGTGCTAATCGCTAATTGATCTTCAATACGTGTGTATTGAAGAGCACTTCTGGCCCGATGGGTTCTTGATGGGCATCGGTGTTAACCCTAGTATATACGGTGACGAGTGAGTGAATAGGGTTTAACGTCGCTTTCAACATTTTTTCAGCTATATCACGACGGGGAAGGGAAGAGAGGGGAGTGGAAGGGGCGGGGCTATACCTACTTGTAACAGAGCAGATCTAATGTTGACATTTTATACTGCTGTCCCACCGAAATATCATGCCGTAGGCAGACATGACACCCCACTCAGTCACGTTATACTGACACCGAGCTAACCAGTCCTTGTTCTATCCTCTCAATACTGAGCGTGAGCGAGGAA